>SNQJ01S0005584.1:167320-179668 GCA_010110895.2 Picea sitchensis
TCTTGGGAGAATTGAGCTCACTCCAAATAGATCATAGTAGCATTTTCTTCTTGTTCTAATGCTTTGAATAGGTTTATATGCTTTATTGTTTTTATTATAATTATTTGATGATATTGATTGTTGATAGGTTATTTGAAACATTATGAGAAGACCTCCTGTAAAGGAGCTATTGTTTTCATGCCTACAACAACTAAGTCTTTTTAAGTGTATTTATTTTCAATGCACAAGTGTTTACTTTATGATCTTGATTGTTGATAAGTTTTGTGAAACATCATGCGAGGACCTCCTGTAAGGGAGCTAGTGTTTTATTTCCTACAACAACTAAGTCTTATTAAGTGGAATGAAAGAGTTAGGATTTGATTGAATTTTCTTAGATTAGAGTTAGATGCCTACTCCTACATATATTTTGCTGGCATCATCACAATCTTATGAGCATCCCTGGTTGATAATTAAATGAAAGCAATTTAAGCAATTGAATTGCCCAACAACTATAAAACTTCAGAATGAAAAAAACTTGCTCGAATGGTGGTAGTTATCTCTAAGAAGAGATGTGGCTGCTACACGCATCCTTCTCACCCAAATGATTACAATGAGGCTCCATATGCCTTTTTAACATTAATCATGAATGCCAAAACCCTATAAATTCAAAAACCTAATCCTAGGAGGTAAAACTCGAAAAGTCATGTGGGCCCCGATGGGTAAGTTGGTACATCAACTTCCCAGGATCGTAACATTTGAATATGACCTCCATTTTAGGCACACAATAGCCCGTTGGAAAGGCATTTTCGAGAAATACATATTACACCAACAAACTCTAACTCCATATACAATTTGACTATGTAAATCCAAAAACACATTGTGTAGGGCCCCAAAATGACCCTGGAAGTACATGATGATGTGTTGACATGGAAACATCCAAAATAAGCCAGTTGGATTAGGTGGGAGGCCACCATTCTCCACCTGGAATATTGTAGGTATTTAGACAACCTTATAAGTGTAGAACCCACATTTACAAATAAGTACAGAAGAACGTGTTCAACCAAAAACTTTCAAGAGGAGCTAGTTGGAATAGGTGGGTGGCCACCAATATCCACTTCGATCAATCCTCCCACCTTAGTAAGAAATGGTCTCCATTTCTTTGAGTTCCCCCATCAAGTCAGGAAACTTCTACTGAATTTGGCTCTGGGTGAGATACTTTCCTTGGTGTAGGAGCTTCCCTGCCTTGACAACTCGATAAATTTGGATCCTCTGCTGGAGAGTGCCCTTGAACTTGGTTTCCACTATCTGATCAATGGATGCTTGTTCCATGTAGTCATGGTTGATATATGTTGGTGTAAGTTATTCTACAATCTCTGAGGTGTCCAATAATGGTGGAAAATATGATCAAAGGAGGTCCACATTGAACACTAGGTGCAAGCCAAGGAAGGGTGGAGTGTTGAGCTCAAAAGCATTGTTATGCACAACATTGATGATATTGTAAGGCCCATAGAGAATTGGGAGGATATTTCGATGGGGACCTATAAGATGCTCTTTCTGCAAATGTAACCAGACTGTGTCTCCCACATGAAATTGATGTGGTACCTTGTGTTGATCATGGAACTGCTTGTACTTAGCATTGGCTTTCTTCAAAATCTTGTGGACCTTATAGCATATGTGTTGAATCTGTTAAATGAATCTAGTGGCTTTGTTGGTATCATACTAAACATGGGAAGATTCTATCTGTTTGGTTGCAAGAGGTAGTGAAACATTAATGGGACCCAAGGGTTGGAATCCCATCCCCACTTGAAATGGGCTATGGTCGTTGGAGCTATGGAGAGCCATGTTGTAACTGTGATGAACATAAGGGATAATATCATCCCATGTACATGGATTCTTAGAGTTGTACATGTGCAGAATGTGCACAATCATCCGATTGACGACCTCTGTTTCGACGTCTGTTTGGGGTGGAAAGAAGTGGATTTAGTGAGTTTGGCATCTAACAGTGACCAGAGACTCAAAAAAAATGTGTTGAGGAACCTATTATATCGGTCAGAGATGATGGTATTTGGTATCCAAAAATGGAACACACTCATTTGAAGAAGAGATTGGTAGTATCTGATGTTGTGATGTTCTTCTTACAGGATGTAAGGATGGCCATCTTCAAAAACTGATCAACTACCAAAAATACACAATCATTTACTTTCTTGGTGGACAGAAGGTTAAACATGTAATCCATTGAGATGGATTACTAAGGCTTCTCGAGAGTAGGAAAAGGGGTTTATAAGCCTTTCTTGTTGATGACTAGCTTGGGAATGGAACATGCAGTGCAAGATCTGATATACTTGCTAACATCCTTTAACTTTTTGGCTAATAAAAATGTTTATATAGGAAAACCATAGTTTTATCCATGCCAAAATGTCCTTCCATTTGAGACTGTAGTGGGCTTCCCAAATCATCTTTTCACGCTCACTTACATGAATACAGAGGTGACCAAGATGGCATAATAGTCTGTCCTGAATGTGAAAATTGATGACATCCACACCTATACCCAAGAGATGATAGGTGGTGGTGAATTCCATATTTTGTTGATAAAGTTGGGGCCACTTAGATGCGTCATGTACACAAGAATGGAGCAGATTGGTGAGTGCATCCATGGGAGATCAACTGAGGTAGTCAGCGACACAATTTGTGATCCTTGTCTTACACTTGATGTTGATATGGAACTATTGTAGTTAGGTGGATCAATTCTGATGGAAGTCACTCTACAACTTCCCTTATGTTTATATGAACTGCACAGGCTTTTGATCAGTGTGGATGATTATCTCCTTTACCAGAATGTAATGTTTCCATTGACGACATGCTTGTACAATGGAATACATTTCCTTTTCATAGGTGGGGTATTTTCACACAGTATCTGAGAGTGTCTCACTATGGTATGCCACCAGATGATTGTGTTGAGTAAGAACAACTCCTACAACATATTCAGATGCATCAGTGTCAATATCAAATGGTTGTTGCAAATCAGGAAAGGAGAGTATTGGAGTTGAGCACAAGTGATGCTTCATATCATCAAATTCTCATTTTTGTTCCTTCCCCACATGAGATTTTCCCTTCCACCACCCTTGTTCACTTGGTAGAGGGCCCATGCAATATGGGAGAATCCCAACATGAATCTTCCATAGACGTTGTCCAGTGCTAAGAAGCTCTGAATCTTGATTAGTGTGGTCAGGGTTGGCCAGTCATGGATGACTTGGATCTTAGTTGGATCAACATGTACCCCATTCTCATAAACAATGTAGCCGAAGTATTGGACTCTTTTCATGCCAAAGGATCATTTTCCCAAGTTGTCATATAGATTGTGCTACCACAGAGTGGTCAAAACCTGTTGAATATGCTACAAGTGCTCCTCCCAAGTTCTGCTAAAGATGATGATGTCATCCAAAAATACCACCAAAAAAGAGTTGAAGGGTCTCAATACATCATCCATCAACCTCATGAAGTGGTTGGTGAATTTGTTAAGCCAAAGATCATGACCATCCATTTGAAGAGACCTTCTTTAGATTTGAAAGTCATACTTCATACATCAGTGGGTTCGATGGGAACCTGGTGGTATCCATACTTTAGGTCAATATTGTTGAAGAATGTTTCCCCCTTGAGTTGGTAAAGGAGGTCATCAATTATGGGAATTGGGTACTAATTCTTGACTGTGATTTTGTTTAATGCTCTGTAATCAATGCAAGGTCATCAGGTCTCGTCCTTCTTCTGCACCAGTACAATCGGGCTTATGCAAGGGGAGGAGCTGGGTCTAATGTGCAATTTTTGAATAATATCTTCGATCTAATTTTTGATTTCATCATTTTTCATCAGTGAGCGATGATAGACTTGTCCATTAAGAAGAGGTGCATCAGGGGTTAGATCAATTGGATTGTTGACTTGGCAGTGCATCGATACCCTAGTGGGTGAGGAGAAGATGTCTTTGTACTCTTCCACAATCCCATCCACTTGCTTTTGATGCAAACAAAGGATCTATGTAGAGGCCACAGATGTGGCATCAACCTTCTGCTTATTTTGATCATGTATCACAAATAATATGAACTTCCCGATCTGTGAAATGACCTTGATGCATTTCTTAGCAGAGATTAAAGAAATAATGATAGATAATGCTACCTCTACTATATTGTACAATTTCCTACCCAAAGTAATAATAACACTGCATGGTCTATACTCATACACAACAGGACACTTCCAAAAATATGGTTTTCCTAAAATAACATCATAAACTTCAAGGGGATAAATATCACACAATACCTCATCCTTGAAAGGCTTGATGTCGTAGGGTAGATGACATTGTTGGCTGACACAGAGATCTCTTCCTTGGCAAAGCTAGTCGATGGTGTAGGGATGTGGGTGAGGTTTTGTCATCATGTCTAGCCACTTGACGACCTCTATTGATATCAGGTTCTTCTGATTGTTGCTATTGACAATGAAATGAAGTGGATCCCCCTTTACCCACATCTGTGAGTGAAAGAGAAATTCCACTTCCTCTAGTTCTTCTGGTTCACTTGGCTAGACTTTGGTCGTAGCGACAATGGCACTGGATTCAACATCGATAATCTGCTTCCCTCCTTCTGTATTTGATTCAGAGTTAGAATCAACCTCTGACTTAGAATCCTTCATCTCGACCACGAGTGACTTCTTGGAGTGACATTCTTTGGTGTTGTACCAAGGGATTCTATGGTATTCACACCATTTTCATGTGTTCTTATTCATCTTCTCATTACCCTTCTTGTGTTGCGGTTTGGACTAGTTGTCCTAAGAGTGTCCACCTTTTCTCTATCCCTTGTTGTGTGGGTTGGGGCTGCCTTTTCCCTGCTTTGGCTGCGATGAGTTTGCAGATCCAAACTCTTGCCTCTTCTGCTTAAATTTATGCTCGATGTCTAGAAAATCCATTTTTGTTTGAATGTATCTATGAAAAAAACCATGTTATTTGAGAACCATATGTCACTTATAATCTTTGATACCCAATTTGGTGCACATGGTAATGAAACAATTGATGAAATATGGTACTATCTAGTCCCTTCCCTAACACAAGGTGGTCCATCTAGTGTACTGGTCCTCGTAGCTTCCAACAAGGTAGTATTTTTATTTAATGGAAACCCAAAAGGAATCCCATGCATGGGAGACCAAAAATATTTCATATTCCTCTATGTCCCTTTGCTCAGAGTAAGTAGCCCACCAATACTTAACATGGGGGATGGCCTTGAGGGTGCAAGAGTAATATTTTCCCTATCCAAAAAATTATGGACTGAAAAATACCCTTTGAGTATATTCAACCATTTATCTACATCATTCACATCTATCACTCCTTCAAATAATGGAATATCAAAATTTACCTATACCTTAAAGGGGGTTGCATGGCCTCTTGATGAATATGCGTCTCCTATGGGAAGCCGCTGAAGGATTTGTAAAACATTGTCCATAATTTCGTTCCTTTGTTGTGCAAGAACTTCCTCGAGAAACATTTTAAAGGATATCCTTCTCCATCATATTTATTTTCATCCCCCATGGGTTGTTTCTGGGCTCGACGCAAGTGATATTGTAGAGGCTTGATTGGTTTGAGTCCCAACATCTTGTACCCATATCTTGTCAGAGACATGCACGGAGAAAAATAAATGAAGAGTAGATCTCTTTGATACCACTCATCCGGATTTAGGAGAGGAATGAACTGATTAACAGACCAAATACAATAAACATAGAGATATGGATAACAACATAGATATCTAGTGAACAATATCTTATATTGAATAAATGAAATAGGATGAAAATGTAAAACTGCAGAACTTGCTCAAATGGTGGTAGTTATCTTTGAGAAGAGATGTGGTTACTATGTACATCCATCTAAGAAGAATGATTACAATGAGTCCCCATAGGAATTTTTAACATTATTCATGAATTCCAAAACCCTATACATTCGAAAACCTAACCCTAGGAGGTGAAGCGTCAAAATTCATGAGGGCCTTGATGGGTATGTTGGTACCTCAACTTTCCGAGGTCATAACTTTTGCATATGACCTCTGTTTTAGGCATGTGATAGCTCGTTGGAAAGGCATTTTTGAGAAATACACATTAAGATATCAAAATTTGAAGTTGTCATTAGTTTTACTATGGAAATATAATAAAAAACATTGTTTAGGGCCCCAAAATGGCCTTGGAAGTACAGAAAGATGTGTTCACATGAAAACATCCAAAATAATCTAGTTGGATTAGGTGGGAGGCCACTAGTCTCCACCTGGAATAGGTGTAGGGATTCATACAACCCCAAAAGTGTATAACCCACAATTGTAAAGAAGTATATAATAACTTTTTGAACTAAAAAATGCCAAGAGGAGCCAGGTGGAATAGGTGGGTGGTCACCAATATCCACCTGGATCAATTTGAGTGTGGGATTCATGGGTTTGGTGATGGGATTTGTGGGATTATCTTTGGTTTCACACTCATAAATAAATCTTATTTTGGTGTTTACTTGTGTATTGGATTCTATGGTGACCCCTTAATATTTTATATAAAGGAGAGATGTCATTGTGACATTACATATCATGTAGAATGTGTGGAGACATTATGGAGCTAGCACAAGTGAGTCTGCACTTGTGCTAGGAGGCTTGGTGATTTTAGTTAAGAGAAATTTTGTTAGGGGAGAAAATATGGCCTAATATTGAGGAATCTCAATTTTGCCATCCCACATTAACCATGCATCATTAGAGGAAACTGAGAATATCTTAGACATTGGTATTAAATATGGAAGTTCTTGTTAAATTATAGATATGTTTAATTTTGAAATTTTGAATTTTCATGAGAAAACACATATTTTAATCTATATCAATTTTCTCATATAACGTTTAGATGCCCCTAGTGGATAGAATCATTGTGCATATCTCCTTCCATAAGATAATCATGTTTCACATATCACCGTTATTTATATCACTAGATAATGTAACTTGTTGCGCATGGGGATCCAGGGGATTTCTTCTCACAACACCACATGACGATCTATGTGATGATGATAGAGAGTGTCAATAAGTTGATTGATATATATCAGAGGTTGGGCCACAAAGTGACCTATGGCATGATGTTACCTTAATGCAGAGGAGAGAGGTGTAGGGGAAAGATAATTTGGATGTGGTGAAATATCAAACAAGAGAGTGTGATGTGTGGGGTGATTTGTTTGAGATCACTCCTAATCATGTGAGGGGGAAAACACTTAAAATTAGAGTGCTTAATCTTAAAATTATAG
Organism: Picea sitchensis; assembly: GCA_010110895.2. Classification (NCBI taxonomy): domain Eukaryota; kingdom Viridiplantae; phylum Streptophyta; class Pinopsida; order Pinales; family Pinaceae; genus Picea; species Picea sitchensis. The sequence continues at coordinate 174,591 of SNQJ01S0005584.1, forward strand.
AAAAGATTGTTTATTTAGATTTATGAGAGTGTGGGGCATATTTCCCCACCACGATGAGGTTCCATTATATTGTGTCACAGATATCTATGTTGATTTTGTGTTGTACATGGATCCTAAATATACTATCATGACATAAACATTTTATGATCATGGTAGGGTATGTCTTTATGACCATTATAGGACTTGTAGAGACCCTAGTTCTATACTACCTCCTACAATATCAGTTCCATTTATGAGGAGGAGTGTTGTTTTACCCTAGGATTTGTAAGATCCATTACAACTCAAATTTTAGGTGAGGTGTGTGATGGAAGACACCATGTGCATTTCGGGCAATGTTTCAATTTCTCTAGTTGAGGAGAGGTCTATACCACCCTCTATTTCTATAAAGCCTAATTTTTACTGAGAAAGCAATGAGATACTTCAGATGTTAAACCCCAAGGATATATTGTGGTATGGTATCAATGTAGGAGATGAGTATTTTTAGTTGTACAAGAGATATAATCCATATCATAGAGTTGAGATATAGGTTGGTAAATGTAGTAGGTTTAAATTATTTTATTAGACATCGATTAATCATCTTGACACATGTGTAATCAATGGATTAAGTAATATTATTTTTTTTATTATAACATACAGATGTATGAATTATTGGATGACATTTACAATAGAAAATAAATTGTTTATCATCCACATGTGACAGATGGATGAGACTCTATTAGTGTATGATTTAATTATAAAAGTTTTAATTGACATAAATTGTGTATATTGTTACATGTTTACAATTTTTTATGTCATTGTTTCTTCACATGTCCCCCATTCAAATGAATAGAGGTAATGGTGTTTTCAATGGACTTGAACCCACACCTAAGTTTGTGCATGTATCAAAGCATGAATCTCCTCATATAGTCTAGGGTTGAGTTGATGAGGTATAATTTATGCCTTAATTCAATTGAATCCAAGTTAAATACATGAATTTTTGAAACAATGATTATAGTACACATTTACTAATTTGAGTGTTTACATTTAATGTCATCACACAAAGTTCAAGGTATAGGGGACTATTGATGTTGTAGTGATGTGGGAACATGATTGGGATGTAAGAATTACTCACCCTAATGAGGGCCGATCAGGGATCCAAGTATTTGACACACATGTATGAATTGATACAAATAGTTGTATGTAGTGTCATATTGAATTGTTGATAAAAAAATAATGTTAATAATGTTTTATAATAATCATTCGATTTAATGTTTCAAGGGAATTGAAATGGATGTTCATGCACACCATATCATAGATAGGATAGGTTCATATACATAGATTCCATCAACACATAATTACAACCCATACACATAGCTTACCAAGAATTCGACCTAGGTAACTTGATCCATCTAGTGAAAATTTGAAAATATTGTGATCTCATAAATTTTGTACTTAAAGATATCTAACTTGATCGTAAGTTTTTGTTTTAGTATTTGGGGATAGAAAATATTTTTATGGGTCATATGGGTGACAATGATCCTGCGAATAATGGGGGCCACATGTAGGTGATGGTGGTGGTGGGGATAATTATGGGGCTAGTGGTGCCACATGATTCATATTTGCAATTATTTTTTATAGCTCAATGCTTATGTCATAAATTTACTTATAGCATGGTGCTTTAATTTTTCCTATATCTAATTGTTTTTTTTCAAAAGAAAAAAAGAATATTTTTATTTCATCAAATGTGAACAAAATTACATTCTACATATACACTTTTGTAGTGTATTCCTAGTACATTTTGAGTCTATATTCTAGTTGCTATTGTTGTAGCTCTAAAAGAATTTTGTAGTTGCACTTTCAAAGGGTATTCCTGATCCCTTTAAATATTTTGTGTTCTTATTTCTACTGATGTAGCTCATAAATTCCCTGATGTTGGGCTATTTTCATATAGAGTCCATGTGGATACTTAGTTGCTTGTAAACAAAACGTTTCTTTTAGCGGGTTGTACTTAAAAGTATGTTTGAAATCATTCCAAAAATGGTTGATGTAGATATTCCTGAACCTGGTCATTTTGTACTTTTGTTACTTTCCATTAGCCCAAAGCCAGATGAAGCCAATCTTTCGACCTCTTGTATGCTTCCTTATTCCTCTCCCTGTAGACATGTTGGAAAGTAAGTGAATCAAAAGAGGTCTGTAAGAAAGTTATGTCTTCCACTAAAGTAGCAAGTCTAGTGTTTAAACATATTTGTGTGCCTCTTATCCAGTTTATGACATTCATGGAATCCCAAAAAACATTTAATGAGTGACAACCCTTTTCAATGGAGAAAGCAATGAGGAGTTTAAGGCTCATCAGTTCAACATAATTGTTTGTTCCCATTCCTAATCCAAAGGTCATATAAAAGTAATGATATTATGATAAATAGAGAATCCCTCCACCCTCAAAGATATTTTTTTGCGAGGCCCCATAAAAGAAACCCCAGGGATTTCTTTTTCCAATCTCAACCTCCTGAATCTTCCTAGTCTTGACTCTTTCTTTTGGGGTGGATAGAGGGGAAAATACGGCTAAACTCTTAGCCGTTGTAATCTATGGTACCAAATACACTCCTTTGAAAATAAGGGAGTTTCGAGTTAGAAAAACACCCCAAATTATCAAAAGAGGTAAGGATGTAAGGCCCTTGTAAATTCTAGTCGACTACCAATTCTTCCACACTTGTTCCAAATTTAGCCTAGACCAGTTGAAACGAAGGTGCAAGTGTCTCAAAACTTCACTCCAAACTTCAATGATGTAACGAAACTCCAAAAATATATGAAAGGTAGTTTCTCCTTCATATGTATAGAGAGAGGACCATCCTGGACCATGAATATTTATTTTTTGTAGAATTTCCCAGGTCAACACTTTATTATTTAAGACATTCCACATGAATAATCTTGTTTTGGCTGGGAAATTCAACTTCTAAATCTTTCTCCACCACCATACATGCTCTCGTTGATACAAGCATAAGTTTAATTTTAGGTAGCCCATCTTTGATGTTTAGATCCATGAAGGTGTCGTGTCCCAAATATGTTTATCCTCACAGTCCCTGAGCCTGATATATGTTTTCTTTAAAAAATTTAAGTACCTATCCAACTTTGAAAATTCCTCATCTTCTAAACCCAAAAAGATTTTCGACATCCATACTTGTGACCAATTTGTGGTAAGTATCGGCTCAACAAGTTTATTAAAAGTGTTGAACCCAATTGTTCTCAAATGATTAATGAGATGATCAGAGAGGATAGGATGTCCTTTGTAAACCGGCCAAGGGTTTGTCCCCAATATAAAACATTTTCCATTTCCTATCTTCCAGGCAAGTTTGTTTTCAATGACTAGAAAAGCAATATATGACCACCTTCCAAATCACCGAGGCACCTTTCAAGGATTTTTATGGACTTCTGATCGATGTCTCCAAGGGAATCGACTTAATATATTTTTTCACCACTACCCTAGTCCATGGACTTGAAGATTTTAAAAGTCGCCAACCTCCTTTTTCCACCAAATCTTTGGAAAAGAGAAAAATATTTTTCAAATCCCATCCTCCAAGAGCCTTTCGAACAACGATCATTTCCCATCGTACCCAAGGAGTTACATGTGATTCTTTCTTCCCACTCCAAAGGAATTTGAAAGTGGGTTTTCTTGTTGCTTCCAAAATTCCTTTTGGGATCCATGAGAGTGTCATCTAATAAAATGGAATAGCTTCCAGTACCGACTTGTCCAGAACAAGTCTACCAGCGTGAAATCCATCTATGGAAACATATGTTTAGTATTTTAGGCATTTTCTTCAAAGTCCACTTCCATTCTTATTTTCTGTAGTCATTTGGTTTTAGAAAGAAACATAGATATTTTAGTCCATTTTCTAGATTCTTTTCCTAAAATGGGAAGAAAAACATAAAGCATTGACATTCTTCTTCAGAGAGTAAATTTGTAGTGAGGGACGATTTTCATTCATTAATTTTCATGGTGGTTGATTTGGAAAAAAGAATTAGTATATAATTTAAAGTTTCATCCTCCCTTATGGAGCCTACACTGAATATTAGCACATCATCAACGAAGACAAGGTGAGTAACTTGCAAATCTTGCATAATTTTGATTCGAGAAAAATAACCCAATATTTTTTCTTTTGAAATAGCTCTGCTAAGTCCCTCAGTGACTAAGAGGAAAAGAAGTGGTGAGAGAGGGAATCCCTATCTTAATCCTATTTCTGAAGGAAAAAAAGGTGAGGTTGAGCCATTTATAAGCACTGCAAAGGAAACTATAGTGAGACAACTGATGACCCAGTTGATGAAGGGAACTACAAAGCTCAAATGTGCTAGCAATAAATGAATGAAAATCCAACTTACTCTATTGTCAGCTTTGGAGAGATCATTTTTTATCATTTCACCCTTTAAATTCCTAGACTTCATACTGTGAATTCCTTCTTGTGATACCCCAATTGCTTCATGAATTTGTGTACCTTCCAAGAAGCCAACCTACTCTCACGGGATTCTTTATGAAAGTATTATTTTCACTCTTCTTGCAATAAATTTTGAGATAATTTAATAGACACAATTACAGAGGGAAATTGGGCGAAAATCATCTAAGGTCTCTGGATTATCTTTTTTGGGGATCGAATCTATGAATGTATAGTTTAAGCTTTGTGGTATTCTCCATGAAACGCTGGTATCCTCTACCAACTTTAGCAAATCCTATCCCAGTATCTCATAAAAACCAGGAAATAATTAAATAGTCCAGTCATCTGGACCTCAGATTTTGTCTTTTTGAAAGTTGTGAACAACCTATTTTAATTATTCTTTTGTTACTTCTTCCATAAAGAATCTATTATATTCTTCATCTACAAAACTTGGAAAACGTTGATCCATTCAAACCACTTCTTCTATGGATGCTTGGTTTTTGTTCTTTAAAACGATTTTGGAAAAAAAATTCCCCAACCTTAACATACCTTCAAAAGAGTTCTCCATATTTCCTTCCTAATCTCTCAACTGCCACATGGTATTGAAACTCCTCCTGCCTTTGGAAAATTCTTGAAGAAAATTTGTATTCTCATCTCCACTTGTCGTCCATATAG
>SNQJ01S0005585.1:0-13953 GCA_010110895.2 Picea sitchensis
TATAAACATATCACTTATGAAAAGAATTTACAAGTTGCGATTTTTTAATGAAAACTTTGCAAAATCAATGTAGTGGTAATTGTTTTTTAGAAGAAGATAAAGAAAGAAAATTTTTGTATTTTTTGTTTTCTAATTATAAATCTAATAAAACTTGAATTAACTAATCTATGAAACAAGGATGTACAGATGGTCAAAGCCAATCTAAAACTTTCATGTTTCACTAATACATAAAATCACAGAAATTGAATAGAAATAAAGCTAACCTGAGTTTTATATCATGTCTATGTCTTTTTCATAATCCGATACTCCAGTTGTTCTACCTGTAAGAAAAATCTATGACAAGCATATAATCATGATTCCAGAACAAACTCTAGATGCTTGTTGGAAGCTAGAATATGAGAAAAAATGATAGACAAGTATACACGATGATCTTAAAATTATGAACGATCACAACAATATAAATCTTAATGTAAAATGTTCATATTATCAATCAACTAACATCAGATAAAAATCATAATTTGCCAATTGATACGATGATCACAGTGGTAATAAATTGAAACGGTAAATTAAAGACAACATTTAAAATATCAAATAAAATGGAATATCACATGTCATACAGACTAAAGCTACACAACACATTACTATTCCAAAATAAGAGAGATAAACCATCAATGAGATAACATTCACATAGGTCTAAAGCCGAATTGTTATAAGTTGTTCCATAATGTTCTGCAAATCATTCGCCCATAAACTATTCCAGGTAAAGATGCTCGTTACTCGCAAAATGAACAGTATTTAAAGTGATTTGAGATCACCTTCCCCTATTTCTCAGGATAGGATAGGATCTCATAAAATAAAAAATATTACAAAAATAGTGGACTTAGCAACCACTTATAACATAATTGATTTTTATCCAATATAGATCAAATTTCTTTACAAGGAAAACAAAAAAGAGAATACTAATATTGAGATGCATAATTGAATGTATTTTCTCTAGATGATCAACAATATAATTTCCAACTTCCTAAAAAGACAAAACAAATTTAATAAATTAGAAAACCATCCATAACCAATTTCTAATTTTTATTTAAAAAGAGATTTGCTACAGGATTAGCAAATTAAATCAAAATGTAAATCTACCTATTATTTTTAAAACAGAATCAAAACAAAACATCTATTAACTATTCCGGAAATTTTCCAAAGAGACAGCTAATAAATCTAAATTTATAACAGTGAAATTTGTTGATTTTTTGGTGATCATATTATTAGGATGCTTATCCTCTGACGATTTCCTAGGCGCAAAATTATATTGGGGTTTGCATTGGAATGTAGAGGCGAGTCTACAATGCTCTTGGATAAGGAGAAATCATTTTTGCACAGGAAACCCTCCTAGGTATCCCCAATCTGAGCTAAATGCAATGACAACATAAATTTAATAAGACCAAGAGAGAGGATTTAAACTCTGCTTTTGATAAATTCCTAGATATCTTACATAGGATCATATACAAATAAAAATGGAAAATATAACTTGAAACCCCCCAAAAAAACCATCAACAGCCTTGAATCTCTGAGCAAAAATAAGAAAAAAATAAAAACGCTTACCTCAGCCACAAAATAAATTATGAAAATTTCCCCTCCAAAGAGCAAGATGTATCTCTAAAACTATGTGGTTTCTGAAAATAATGCCTACTTAGAAGGTAAATGACCCCATTTACGAAATGGGTCTTAAAGGGTTTGTACTAATTCATAACGGTTTGCTCAGAATTGCTCTTGCAAAAACGTGTCTCTTGCATGCAATTACGGTTTTTTTTTTTTTTAAACAAAAAACTCAAAGTCATTTGGTTGGAATCACTTCATAGGTGCCATGAAAAATGTAGCCAGAATGCAATAGGGATAACTCTAGGTAGTTTTACATTTTAATGGTGGGAGCAACAGGAACAAATCCGAGTGGATAGTGGAGAAATGACCATAACAAGGCCTGTGTGTTAACATATCATAGATAGGGGGAGTAAACACCAAGGGTTTCATCGTAATGCTTTACCATTCCTTGTAATGAGAGCCAGACATACAGAGTCGAAACCCTATGCTTGTAATGAATGGTTCATTAATACTTTGTGCCAGCAAGATGAGGTATGGATATGAGTACAACAGGTGTGCATTGATTATTATAACTATTAACATGACTATTGAATTTGCAAGGGGTTTATCAAATATATCAAAAAGGCTCTTCATAAATTGAATACAAACCATCAAACCATACAATCAAAACCCAAAACATTGAAAATAGGTCACTCAAACATTGTATTTATATTTGATATAAGCATGATGACCTTTAAAAGATGCATTCTAAGTCATAGAAAATATAACACCAAGCTAGGTTTTTATTTTTTATTCATGCTTTCAGTCATGAATTAAACATAAAACAAAAATGAAAAAACAAACAATAAGAATTTAGTAACCAAGGCTTCAGTCCATCAATCACTTTGAGACCCTTAAAAATGTTTACAAAAATGGGGTGATGTCAGCTAAAGAAAAGTGTAGTCTTATTAGATTGTATCAAATATCAAGAAATCATATTTGGCTACCAAAAGACCTCTTGTCTTCCTTTCATATTTCGCGCATAGGATTTCCTCAATATTCTCCACAGCCCAGAGATCATCTACCTCTTCTTCATCACTTGCGAAGCCTTCCCTCGTGGCTATGACTCTCTTCTTATTATTCATCTTGTATTGGTAGGGTACTCCACTGCACATTCTTCTAGTTGTTTCCATGATCTTCTTGATCTAGTATTCCTCCATCATGATTGGATCCAAGGCCTCCTCCTTCTTTCCTTTATCCATCTCTTCCTCCATTTCTTCATCTCTTTTGAGTGCTCCCCCCCTTCCCCCATGCACGTAGGGACGTTTAGCTGTCTGAGGCCATTTTCATTACACCTTTGTTATACAGTAACATATTTATGGAATTATACAATGATCTGATATAACTACCTCTTGGTCCCTTCAGGAACTCTTGCTCTACTGCGTTGTAAGACTTCACAGTATTTACTGCAAATTCTATGATAAATCCTACAACAATGTTGTCTAACTAGAAATCTACTACGTGTATAAATTTATTATCAACTTGTTGTAACTGCATGATCTCCACATAATTCCACTCTAACTGCCAGATCCAATTTGTAGGGTGGTTGTTTTTCAACCTCAATATCCACTTTTGCAACACATGTGGGAAATCATAGAAAAATACTTCATGCAAGTCACTAAATATGTACTTGTCCAAATATTTGCACAGTGTTAACTTCAAGTTTCTGTTATCTTTCTACGCAAATTCTAGCTCCTTTGTTTTCAACCAGCTCTCGATCACTTCCTTCATTAGTTTGCACGGTCTCAATGTTCCCTTTTATATTCTCATTCTTTTAGCATCATGTCACCAGATCTGACATTATTTTCACACTTCTTCAACATATCTCATTCAATCAATCCCATTTTGTTCCAACCGACAAGAAAACCATTTTTTGGTTAGACTTAACTCTTACTACCCTTCTTGGGTTGACCCAAGTTCAGGTCCACTTGGTTTCCAGCAAAACCCCTTTAAAACTATTGGCCCTCCTAGTAAACCAAAAGGCAATGCAGTACATAGGGTGCACTCCGCAGTCTCACCCGAGATAGCTCTATTGGTGGCTACAATGCTCAGTTGATTGAAGCCTAGGAAATGAGTGGGGATATGTGATTAACATATGTAGTCTTCATTTATTAATTTAACATTCAACTTATATGGAATACCATGTCATTCTTGTTCATGTAGGTAAAATAACAGATCTATCTAGGCATTCACACATTTGTTTAACATCCAGACATTAACAACAAAGGAGATACATAAGATTCAATCACATAACACATGATCTGTCACGGTTCACCCCTCGTGGGCTACGTCCACAAAGGTTTGGCTTCTCTTATCTTTTATTATTATGGTTCCAAAACTATAGGGCCTCGTGCATTACAACTCTCCATTTAAACATGTCGAGATATACAATGAGGTAGAACAGATCACACCAAGCTCCTCATCCTACAATCTAACCGTCAATATATACCTTACTTCCTCTCCTCAGTGTAACAACTTACAACATAGATATGACTTACAACCATTTTGTCTCTTCCAACCTAGTAAGAATCACCAACCAAAAAGGAACTACAGCCTAAAGACTCAAAGCACAGACCTAGACCTCATAGGTACCTACTTATACATGTTTTTGGCTTACCATCCATTACATATTCTTACCAAAACCCTAACCCTATCATGGCTAGGTCTTCTTGCATGCACGCCTCACATGATTTTCTCTTCTGCATGTGTGTTTGTCTTGCACATGCTGCTTTTTCTGCATGTGCGTTTTCCTTACATGTGTTGCTTCTTCTGCATGCACATATGCCTCCCACATCATACTTTTTCCCCAAAACTAGGCCTGTTCCCAACACCCTGTCATAGGTTTTGGTAAACCCTAAGTGCCCAGCTATGGGTGTAGCATGAAGCTCAGAAAGAATATTAGATTTAATTTGTGACTGTTTACTTAAATATGGACGACCTTTGTAGAAAAGCTCATCATTATATCAAGAGTACCATGGGGAAACTGAAGAATTGGATTGCAATTGTTGGATTAGATGCGAAATTTTGGGATCTTGTATCCATTCCTAGAGAATAGCTTGGAGCCAACCTAGTACAATGAAGGAGATGGAAAAAAGGGACCCTTCATCTTCATATTTTCTTGAAAGAGCATCAACAACCACATTGTCTTTGTCTTTTTTGTAAATGATCTCATAATCATATCCAAATAGCTTAATCACCCAATTTTTTTGCTCTGGGGATGAAGGACGTTGCTCCAGAAAATACTTGAGGCTCTGATGATCTTTCTTAATTTGGAAGAATTTCCCCAATAGATAAGGGTGCCAAAGATCAACTACATGTAGAATAGCCAACATTTCATTTTCATTGATTGATTGGCCCAAATGTCGATTTGATAATTGTTTGTTGGTATAGGCCAAAGGTCTACCATCTTGCATAAGGACTGCTCCAATTGCTCTCCCAGAAGCATCAAATTCTAGGACAAAGGTATATATGAAATTAGGAAGGGCTAGGATAGGACTCAAGAGTGGTGCACATAGTCGCCTTCAAGGATTGAAAGGCCTGATTAGCTGATGGAGTCCAAGTGAAAGAATTATTTTTAAGGAGAGTAGTGAGAGGCATCGCAATCTTTCCATAATTCTTAAGAAACTTTTGATAATAGCCTATTAAACCAAGAAAACCACACAATATTTTGAGAGTCTTAGGGTGAGGCCAATCCTGCATAGCTTCAGTATTCTTAGGATCCACCCTAACACCTGCATTACCAACAATATGACCCAAGTAATTGACTTTTGAGGCTCCAAAAGTACATTTAGATTGTCTGAGGAAAATTTGGTGTTGAGAGAGTAGATGAAGAACTTTATCCACATGAGCAAGATGGGTTGTGCAGGTTTTACTATAAATGAGAATATCATCAAAGAAAACTAAGACAAAATGATGCAAAAAAGGATGGAAGACATGATTCATGAGGCTTTGGAAAGTGGAGGGAGAATTACACAAGAAAAATGGCATGACCAAGAACTCATAGTGGCCTGCATGACTTATAAATACAGTCTTAGGAATTCCTTCCTCTTTCATATGTATCTGGTGGTATCCAAAACGAATATCAAGAGATCAAGTTTAGTAAAGCATTGGGCACCACTTAATTCATCCAAAAGATCATCAATGACAGGAATGGGAAATTAATTTGTCTTTGATGGTGAGTTTGTTGAGGGTGCAGAAGTGAGGACACATGCACCAAGAGCCTTCTTTATGAAGTACCATGACCATAGGAGAAGAATAGGGGCTAGTAATAGGATGGATAACACTTGCGACAAGCAATTCTTGAACAATTTTCTCAATTTCATTTTTCTGGGAAAAGGGATGACGATAGGGACAAACATTGGGAGGAAGGATGTCAGGGACAAGGGGAATAGAATGATCATGAACACCACATGAAGGAGGAATTCCCTGGGGAGTGGAAAAAACAACTTGATGTTTGGAGAGGATGGATTGGAGGTTAGGAGGCACAGAGGGTGTCTCAGTGGCTTGAATGGAATGGAGTTGTGCAATAATGCTAGAATGACATTTTTTTGAGGAGATTTTACATGCAATGGGAACTGGTGATATCAATGGAACCTGTTGTGATGCCTTGGAACTTATACAGTTGGCCCTCCTGGTTGAATTACATGTGGTTAATTCCTTAAAATCCATGAGAATGGGGCCTAGAGTCCTTATCCATTCCACACCCAACATAATGTCACAACCACCCATGTCGATAGAAAACATATGAGATTTCATGTGGTACTAACCAATTTGGAGACACACATTTTCACAATGCCCCCCACATTTCATGGAGTCTCCTTGGCAATCATGATTTGAAAGTTGTTGATTGCTTGGATATNGAATATCAAGAGATCAAGTTTAGTAAAGCATTGGGCACCACTTAATTCATCCAAAAGATCATCAATGACAGGAATGGGAAATTAATTTGTCTTTGATGGTGAGTTTGTTGAGGGTGCAGAAGTGAGGACACATGCACCAAGAGCCTTCTTTATGAAGTACCATGACCATAGGAGAAGAATAGGGGCTAGTAATAGGATGGATAACACTTGCGACAAGCAATTCTTGAACAATTTTCTCAATTTCATTTTTCTGGGAAAAGGGATGACGATAGGGACAAACATTGGGAGGAAGGATGTCAGGGACAAGGGGAATAGAATGATCATGAACACCACATGAAGGAGGAATTCCCTGGGGAGTGGAAAAAACAACTTGATGTTTGGAGAGGATGGATTGGAGGTTAGGAGGCACAGAGGGTGTCTCAGTGGCTTGAATGGAATGGAGTTGTGCAATAATGCTAGAATGACATTTTTTTGAGGAGATTTTACATGCAATGGGAACTGGTGATATCAATGGAACCTGTTGTGATGCCTTGGAACTTATACAGTTGGCCCTCCTGGTTGAATTACATGTGGTTAATTCCTTAAAATCCATGAGAATGGGGCCTAGAGTCCTTATCCATTCCACACCCAACATAATGTCACAACCACCCATGTCGATAGAAAACATATGAGATTTCATGTGGTACTAACCAATTTGGAGACACACATTTTCACAATGCCCCCCACATTTCATGGAGTCTCCTTGGCAATCATGATTTGAAAGTTGTTGATTGCTTGGATATAACAATTATTTTCTTAGGCATTACGGTGATGAATAAAATTATGGGTGCTTCCACTGTCAATAAGGATGATGACCTTCTGATACTTAATGTAACCTATTATCTTGAGGGTTTGGGGAGCAGAGAATCCAGTGAGAGAATTCAGGGAAATGACCGATTCAACTTCTTGAGGGTCAGAAGGTGGAGCCAGGTGAGTGGGTTTAGGTGAATCGACCATAGGGGGATCTTCGACATCTTCTTTAGAAACATCCTCTAAGATTTCCATAAAAATATTTTGTTCCTTACACTTTTTCCCAGGAAAATATATGTTATCAAAATTATAACAAAGGCCCTTGAGTTGGTGTTCAACCATTTCTTCCCGGGTCAATTTTTGGATCTTTAGTGGAGTAGAAGGAGGAGTAGGAGTGACTGATTTAGGGAGAGGAATAAATGAGGGTTTTCTGGTTTGAGAAGAGACAACTTGTTTTTCTTCCTTATCTCTTTTAGTATCTTCCACCCAACTTTGAGGGTGAGCCATGAGGATGTGGGCATGGATCTCATCCTTGAGGATACTGATAAAGCATTCTCAGAAAAAACAATCAGATATGCCCTCTGTGCAAAAATCCAATTCCTCAAAAGCATCTATAAAGTCTTCCACTGTGCCAAATTGTTTCAACTTTGTCAAATGACCTAAATGGTGGGTGTCAGTGTCAAATTGTTCATAAATCTTTGCAAAAAATTGTGTCCAAGCCACATACCCTTGGCGAAATTTTTTTCTCCATTGCCATCATTGCCAACATTCTGTATCTAGATGGAGAACACCATACCAAAGTTTTTCCAACTCATTCGTAATGTCATACAAAGAGAAATAGTGTTACATTTGAGTGACCCATCCTATGGGATTCGAGCCATAAAATTTGTTCACCTCCACGAGAGGGGGGCATAGGTCCCACTGAAAGTGGTTGGAAGGAAAAGAGGTGGACTGGGAGCATTCAAGACCTTCAGGGTTATAAGGTGTGGAAAATGACAAAGGATATGTGGTGGGATTAAACAAGATGATCAAATTGTTCACTATGTCCTAACATTGCTAACACATGGCGATGAATTGAGTAATGGATGTGGGAAGTGAATTGATCGGAGAAAGAAGTGAGTTGAGGTTACCAATATTGGAAGTAATGGAAGAAATATCAATTCGGGTTTGGTCATGCGCTTTGTCTATGGTGGTGATATGTTGTTCCCAATATTGGTTGTGAGTGTGGGCCATGGGGATGGGACAGGGGGGAATGTGGGACCGCAAAAAAAGGGGTTATTGGTGAATGGTACCACTATAATCAGTGTAAAGAGAGGAATTCAATGGGATAGATTCCAAATAGGGGTGTCAGGTCCATGGAAAAAAATTACTAAAAAATGATAGGTATGACTGCAATCAAAGAAAATAGAGGTAACCAATGCAATAGGTCTCAAATAATGGTGCAAGCAGGATCCAGTCTTTTTTTTTTAACTCTTGCAGAGTTATACTCTGATCTAAATAATACTGCAATGATGAAATGGCCAAATTCTTAACATGAAAAAATGTGTAATAATTTTGCAACCATAATGCATGAGGTACAGTTGCACGATGTTGGCACAGGGGAATACGCAGGGTTCAACGCTTAAAAAATGCACCAACAAAACCCTAACTACCGACCCTTTTGGCAACACCTATGAAGTAGATTAAGTCTCACCCAAGGTAGAGGCATGGGGGTTGTAGGACTCAAGTGTCTACAGCCTAGTTGTGACACAGATATGTGATGACAATACTTAACAGAGAACTTAGCCAACTGTGTGCATTAAGTTCTAAGTATTATTCACATTTTGGATTAACTCTCATTACATATCAGTGTAGTAGTAACCAAGGTTTAAGCATATCTAATAATTTAGCACATAGCATCAGAGTAGATCAAACATTCATTCATATATAAATCATGTTGGCACAGGGGTAGACCCAGGGTTCAATGCTTCAACAAAACACCAACAAAACCCTAGCTACCGGCCCTTTCGGAAACACCTGTGAAGCAGATGAAGTCTCACTAGAGGTAGAGGTAGGGGTGGTTGCAATACTGAAGTGTTTGCAACCTAGATGGGACACAGATATGTGATTACAACACCTTAATAGAGAACTTAGAAGTTATCATTCATTAGTATTTATCCTTTTTTCACAGTGCAGATACACCCTAATTATAGCGCAAGGCAGTATTCAAACAAGATCCAACACATTCAAGCACTAAGCACATCAAAATAGATTAGATATGGTACTCATTCACATCAACAAGCACTAAGTTATCATATCAGATACATATAAACATACATTATTGTACTAAGCGTAAATCATATGAACAATAAAACAACCATAATTCGCAAAGCAACCATAACATAGGATATACGTGGTTCACACCCAGCCTGGGGCTACGTCCACCAACTCTTCTTCCCTTTATTGTCTTTTGTTAATCATCTACATGAAAAGATCCATAAGACCCTACTCCACATAGGAAAGGAGATCTGTGAACACTCCACCATATCCTCCTTCCCCGAGCTAGGTTACAACACAAAGCCTTACACAAGATTCTTCCATCCACATGCACTTATCTCTACAAGTATTCAACACAACATGCACAAAGCATTTACAACTATCACTTGCACTTAGCACAACATCTCACACATAGCTCTAGTGTCTCTTCTTACATCGCCTCGATATCTATTTATACATTACAAAAGGGCCTAAACATGGGTAAACCCATGGTCCAACATCCCCATGTCCATTACATAAGCCCAAAACCCAAAAATCCCTAAAAAGGGGTCGATATTCCATGATCTTTGCTTCAACTTGCGCTCTGCCTTTGACCAGCCTATCGATGTTCCAAAAAGAGGTCAAACATGACCAAGGTTCTCTAAAACTTGGTCGAGGGCCAACATGAACCCAACACTCATTTGTGACTCATCCCGAGCCAATATACTCTGGGTAGCTTTGTCTGAAAATCCTCAAGCTTGTCTCAAGCTGCTTCGACCTGCTGCTTCATCAAGGCCTCCTGTTCGGTGAATTCCTAAATATCTACCTCGTTCACAGGTCCTTCCAAGCATTGTTCAACTATATTAACTACTTGTTCCAACTCTGCTCTACGACCTTCAATTTCCTTAAACAATTGGCAAGCTTCGTCTTGGACTAGTTGGAGCCTCTAAGCCACTTCCATGAATTTTCTTTGTATGGTATGGACCTGCTGCTAAGCAGTGCATTGTTCCTGGGATCTTTTCATCTTCTCAACTGCTGATAGGGGTCTGAACTATGCCTATACTTTCGTTTCTTATTTCTTTGCCTCCTGGAGTTGTGACTCCAGGTTCTTCAATTCAAGGTCCTTAGTAAGTCGCTCATAAGTATATGTAATTCTACTGCTAAGTTGTTTACATTCCAAAGCTAATGATCTGATCCTCTCAACTTCTCTCTAGGTAGTGGCTTCTCTTTGGTCTTGCATGTCCTATAGAGTTGTTGGTACTATTTGTAGCTCTAGATCTATTATTCTCTATTGAAGCTGTTGGATGGCGTCAACAAGCTTCGCTACTTGATGCTCCACTAGGTCTTCCTCCTTTTGTTATAATCCCGTCATAGAGTGAAGTTCTCTATTGACTTCTTCTTTTACTCTGATATGCTCTATGAGCAACTGTTCTTTCTCATGCTGGATTTGTGCTCTCTCCTCTTCGAACTTGGTTTGGAGGTCATCCTTCTCCTATTTCACAACTCGACGTTGCTCTATCACTTCCTCTTATGCTTTCTTCAGGGCCACTGTGGCCTATTGTTTTTCTTCCTGTATGCGATGAAGGTGAGCTTCGATCACATCAACTATTCTGCGAGGTTTGGTAGGCTCATCTCCCAACTCTAGTTCTTCTAATGGTGGGGGTGTAGTGAACATTTTGCATCTGTAGTGAAGGGCCTATTGTACCCCTCACAGTTCTTCTTCAATCCTTTCATACATGGTCTCTTTCTTGACTTTGTTTTTCTACAAAATGTCTTCTGAGGCATCTGATACAGTTGCGATGATGAAGTCGAAGTCATCGAGCATGAGCATAGTCTACAGCTTGGTCTTACAAGATTTTGACTTATTCTATGATGACGGTTTCATGGGAGAAACCTTTATTTTTTTAGATGGCTCTACATCATCAGGGGGATTCTATGGTGGTGTTACTTCATATTTCTTCTGCATTGTTCTCTTCTTTGTTTACTTCGTCATCACCTCCTCTACTAGGTGATTTTGAAACAATTTTTTCTGATGTGTTGTTCAACTTCTGTACCTCATATGTCTTCTTCCTTATTCTAGTTCTAGGTGTATCATACCCTTTGCAAGTGACCACCAGGCTTCCGATTAGTTTGGGGTCAGACAGTTCTGCAGGTTCAACAGGAATAAGGAGCTGTGCGGGCCATTCCTTAGTTATTTCTTCTAGGTCCTCCTCTATGTAGCGCACCTTTTCTGCTACTAAGGTTTAATCGCTCTTAAAAGAAAACTTATAACACCACCTTGCACATAACTCATAAAGGTATTATAAATCCCATGCATTTAAACAAATAAACACATTCTAAATAGAGTATTCATATGAGTTACTGCCATAATTAACAATCAATAGCATTTCATGCTAATTCATATACACAATGGAAATCATGATATCATAAGCAGTAGAGTCATGCAAAACATGATTAAAACATAATCAGATACTTCTCTTTTGACAGTGGTAGAATCCACCAACAAGTACAGGCCTTCCAAAAACCTCCTATCCTTAGACCACACTACTCGTCAGCTCAGCAGTGGGTCACTCCCAAGCTGGGACTAAACTCCACCTCGATACAAGGAAATCTAGGCTAGGCTGAGGTTACAGGGAAAACAACACACAACCACAAGGAAGGGAATTCTCTCCTAGGAACCTCCCACACTCACTGCCCACAGACCCTCATTCCCCACATGCTTCTTCCACCCCAGGAGTATACACCTTCTCTGTCACCTGGATAGTCTTTCGGCTACTAATCTCCCTTGCCTTGGGTTACAGGAACATGCCAGATCGGAAGTCTCCGAGCTCTGTGGCAGCTACAGGGTTCCTTCCAGGAGTCCTCTCCTTCCTTCGCGCACTCTCTCACTTGTAGAGATTCGCTCACAGGCCAACAATCTGTTCTTCCAAACTCAATAACCTCTCTCACCTGGAGAGAGAATTGCACTACTGGCCAACAAGACCCCATGCAGTCCAGCACTGCGTGGTCACAACAACTCATGGGGAAAATAGACATGGGCTTCCCAACAGGTTCAACAATGGTTGGTCCCTTCTATTTCCCAATCTGCTAGCATAGAATAGACTCACGCTTTGGTTTTCGAGGATGCGTGACAAACAATCCACACAGGGTCAACACAGGTTCAAACTGTTCAGGCAGGGGTGGTACCGGCTATCCCAGAAGTCAACCCAGGATTTTTGGCTTTCAGCGATGCACCAGGGTATTCTTTTGTAGAGGTCTGATCATTTACCTTAAAACCGTCAGGTAGAATGGAGGAGAGCCCCTCTCACGGCTCCTCCTAGCTATTTTATTTGCATCCACCAGGGCTGACACTTGTCACCCTTGGAATTGCATGCGTTCCATGAACATGCATCCCCTTTGCACACTTACCGTTTCCAAAACTTAGGATGAAATGAAACATAAAATGAAAATGTTCTTTTGGAATAGTATTAAAATATTATTCCCAGGCTTAAGCCCCCTAAGCTTATCCCCTAGGCTCAACACTTAGCCCCTTTCCCACCTTCCAGCCCCTATTTCCTTGCCCACTCTGTGGATGCTCACTCCCCCTTCACTCATTCATCGTGGTTGGTCTGCACATGGCGGTGTTTATATTTTATTAATTGTTCTGTGTGATTACATAGACAACAACAGGCTCCTAACCTTCAACACTCAGGCTCCCTGGCCTAACAAACATATAAGCCTCCATCTTATAAAAACTTGGCTCACCAGCCTATAAAACATAATTACAATTCTTTTCAGAACATGGTTTACAATGGGGCTCGGCCTTGAGGACACTACAATCCCCCTCCCCTTATTTTTGCACTATCCTCAGTGCAACTTTACACAGCATCTGCAAGATTTTCAAAAAAATTCAAAAAGATGTGGGTACTCTGCCTGCATAACATCTGCATGCTCCCATGTCGTGTCCTCAAGACCATACCAGGTCCACTGGACTTTTACAAGCTCTATATCTCAATTCCAGAGCTGTTTGCTTTTCCTGTCCAATATGTGCATAGGATGCACTTGCAGGACACCTTCTAGTTCCACCTGAATCACATTCCAATAGATAACATGATTAGCATCAGGTACATATTTCTTAAGCAGTGAAACATGAAACAAATTATGTACAGTCATAGATGTAGGTAATGCAAGCATTTATGCAACCGACCCAATCCTTTCCAGGATCTCAAATGGCCCACAAAATCTTCCTGCCAACTTGGAACAACTTCCCAACTTTAGGGAACTCCTGTTAGTTTTCACTTTCAGGAAAACATGGTCAGCCACTTTGAATTCTCTGTGGTTTCTGTTACTATCAGCGTAACTTTTCTGCCTGTCTTGGGCAGCTTTTAGATTATGTTTAATTTTTATCATTTGATCTTCCATCTCTTTGAGCAGCTCAGGCCCAACTACTACT
>SNQJ01S0005585.1:15806-87957 GCA_010110895.2 Picea sitchensis
GACTTCTCATGTTTTCTTCTCGTTAGATGCAAAATTTCCACCACTCTAGGATCTACATAACTATGGCTAGCCCTTGAATCAATTAAAATAACAAGTGGTCGGTTGTTGATCGTACCTTCCACTTCAATCATGTGTGATTGAAATTATGCTTGCTTGTTTTCCAGGGCTGTGTAGATCCTCAGCATTCTGCTGCCCATATTTTCCACTGTTTTAGCTTGCTGAACAGTATGGACAATTCTTTCTTTGTCTTTCCTATGGGGGCAGTCTCTGTACCTATGATTCCCTTTACAGCCCCAACACTCCATAGGTGGTGGTCTTGGCATATGCTCACTCCCTTCAACTTTCCTAGGCTCTCTAAAAGATGATTGTCCCCAAGGATTGTTTCTAAAAGAGGGAGGCATGTTTCCCTTCTGCCTCTATTCCTTCTTAATCCCCTTCTGTTCATCCCAAGCCTTCTGAAAGGTAGGCTTTTCTCTTTGTTGTTTGTATAGACATTTCACCTTTCTTATGGTTTCTTCCATGGTCTTAGGATCATCATGCTAAATCTTGTCACCAATGGAAGGTGGTAGTCCACTTAGATACCTCTGAATTTTGACAACCTCGTCCTTGATGAATGGAACATACTTTAGTAGTTCCAGAAAACTTCATTCATACTCATCAATGGTCATATTGCCAAACTTGATTTTGAAGAACTCCTTCATCTTTCTGTCATAGTATCTTTTAGTCAGGTATTTCTTCTCGAAATACCTCTTAAACTCCTTCCACGTGACCTCTTTCTCTCTTATGTGTTGCACCTGCACCAACTGATCCCACCACATGGATGCTTTTCCTTTCAGTTGGTACATTGCAATTCTTCCTTCTGCACGGGAAGAATAATTATGTAGTTGGAAGTATTTCTTCATGCCAAGCAACCAGGTCTTGACATCTTCCTCCTTCTTATGTTCTCCATCAAATGTTGGAGGCTTAATTTTGTTCATCTCCCTTTTAAATCATCCTTTCCATATTTTCAGTGTTTTCTGGTAGGGGACGGGCTTGAACTACTGTGTGTCTCCTTGCCAGAATGCTTCAGGGAGAGACGATAATGTTTGTTACCACTTCTCGATCTCCTTCTCCCCTCAAGGGTTATGACACTTCTTGATCTGATTGTGTCACTCCCTTTTTCCAATTTCTTTTTTATTCTTTCCAGGCTCTTCAACATTTTTAAGTTGAATTCACCTTGCCGATCCTGGATTTTCATTAGTTTTCGGCTATCAGCTAGGCAAGCCTCAACATCTTTCTACAATCTTTTGATGAGTTTCATCATATGTTATTCCTTATCCATATCTTTTCCATGCCCATTAGAGTTTGTTCCTTTGACTCCCGGGTTAACATCCCTTCCTACCCTTTCGTCCTCTGTTTCAGAGGCAATCTGCACCTTTTCCCTCTCCATACTCGACGTTGGTTAACTGGAACCCTAACTCTTAGTCAACTATGCACACACATTGTGCAATTCAATTCAAAGTTTGTCAGGCCATTAGAACCTTTCGAACGATCCACAACATTTATAAACCAACATGAACAATAATAAAAGACGTTTCGATCCAAATAAGTTTTTTGAGCTCTCATTGGGCTCTGCAAATTTCGGGACTTTGGAACTTCGGAATCTTGGTCCATGAAGATCCAGCAGTTAAATATTCATAACCAAATCCACCCTTTTTTCAACTCGTGATCTCACAAGTTCGTGAGTCGAAGACGCTCGATTCATTTCCTCTAAACGTTGATACCCAAGATGCGACACGGGTATGGCTCCCTCCTCGATAGCGTCTGCTACACATGACCATGGTCTAGGCTAAGTGCTAGCACTCTTCACTACTCGCACCTTCAGGAGTTGTGGTGTCCAACCCTGGTACCTCCCTTTCACGAAACCCCAAGAAGCGATGTTGACTTTTCTCCTCTCGTTCTCTCTACTTCGTGACTTCATGAGTTTCAATGTTGAGCACCTATTCCCTTATCTTGCGAGTCCCCGAAATCGCAAATTACTTTATTCTTCGGGCCCACAACACAGCTATCGCCCTTCACCACTGTGGCATGTGGTACGTTTAGGAGGGTCCATGTCACTCTTAAGAATGTCATCGGGTCCCACCGCTCTCGCTTTTCTTCTCGACCCACTGGCACGTGGTAGATCTCCATGTGTCCACGTCCATTCCTAGTAAAATCCAACGGTCAGATCTTTCTCATATCTACAACACACATCCTTTCAGCGTTTCAGGGTTTCGGCATCAGAAGTTCATGCATCCACACATATTTAACTTCTATTTGCCAAAATCCTAAAATCACTGTCTATTAAACTACTTGATCGAACAATCAAGTTCTTCTCCCCACGATCTACGGTGTAGATTGTTTCGAGATTTCGCATATCACGATTTCCACACTCCTATGTAGTTTCAAAAGGGATTTAAACCCTGCACATACTCTCTAGATCCGATGGTCATGAGGGTCCACCTTCCTTCCCGAGTAGATCCTAAAGCTCCTACACTTCTGGTGTGGAGTCCTCTCTCCCTGTGGACTTATACCACACTGGCTGTAGTTTCATAACGCCGCTATACCTCCTGAGCTTAAAACTTGTTAAGTAACTCCTTGACACTTTGGAGCAAACCAGGGTCCGAAATTAGCCTTCCAAACCCAATTCCCTCGCATTCTTGGTCTAAAGACTGCTCCACTACCCCATCAAGGCTCAGTGTCGAAACCTTGGCTTTGATACCAAACTGTAGCACACCTTTTCTGCTACTAAGGTTTAATCGCTCTTAAAAGAAAACTTATAACACCACCTTGCACATAAATCATACAGGTATTATAAATCCCATGCATTTAAACAAATAAACACATTCTACACAGAGTATTCATATGCGTTACTTCCATAATTAACAATCAATAGCATTTCATACTAATTCATATACACAGCGGAAATCATGATATCATAAGCAGTAGAGTCATGCAAAACATGATTAAAACATAATCAGATACTTATCTTTTGACAGTGGTAGAATCCACCAACAAGTGCAGGCCTTCCACGAACCTCCTATCCTTAGACCACACTGTTCATCAGCTCAACAGTGGGTCACCCCCGAGCTGGGACTAAGCTCCACCCCAAGACAAGGAAATCTAGGCTAGGCTGAGGTTACAAGGAAAACAACACATGACCACAAGGAAGGGAATTCTCTCCCAGGAACCTCCCACACTGACTGCCCACAGACCCTCATTCCCCACATGCCTGTTCCACCCCAGGAGTATACACCTTCTCTGTCACCTGGACAATCCTTCAGCTACTAATCTCCCTTGCCTTGGGTTATAGGAACAGACTGGACCGGAAGTCTCCGAGCTCTGTGGCAGCTATAGGATTCCTTCCAGGAGTCCTCTCCTTCCTTCGTGCACTCTCTCACCTGGAGAGAATCTCTCACAGGCCAACAACCTATTCTTCCAACCTCAATCACCTCTCTCACCTAGAGAGAGCGTTGCACCACTGGCCAACAAAACCCCATGCAGTCCAGCACTACGTGGTCACAATAACTCACGGGGAAAATAGACATGGGCTTCCCAACAGGTTCAAAAATGGTTGGTCCCTTCTATTTCCCAATCCGCTAGCATATAATAGACTCACGCTCTAGTTGTCAGGGATGCGTGAAAAACAATCCATGTAGGGTCAACATAGGTTCGAACTGTTCAAACAGGGGTGGTACCGGCTATCTTAGAAGTCAACCCATGCTTTTCGGCTTTCAGGGATGCACCAGGGTATTCTTTTATAGAGGTCCAATCACTTACCTTCAGACCTTCAGGTAGAATGGAGGAGAGCCCCTCTCATGGCTCCTCCTGGCCATTTTATTTGAATGCACCAGGACTGACACTTGTCACCCTTGGAACTGCATGCATTTCATTAGCATGCATCCCCTTTGCACACTTACCCTTTCCAAAACTTAGGATGAAATGAAACATAAAATGAACATGTTCTTTTGGATTAGTATTAAAATATTATTCCCAGGCTTAAGCCCCCTAGGCTTAGCCCCCAGGCTCAACACTTATCCCCTTTCCCACCTTCCAACCCCNCCTTGCCCACTCTGTGAATGCTCAGTCCCCCTTCATTCATTCATCGTGGTCAGTCTACACATGGCGGTGTTTATATTTTATTAATTGTTCTATGTGATTACATATACAACAGTAGGCTCCTGGCCTTCAACACTTAGGTTCCCTGGCCTAACAAACACATAAGCCTCCAGCTTATAAAAACTTGGCTCACTAGCCTATAAAACATAATTACAATTATTTTCAGAACATGGTTTACAACAGGGCTCGACCTTGGGGACACTACACTCTATGAGCTTATAATAACTCTGTAGTACTTTTTTTTGTTCGTCTCCACACACAGTGATATAGATAAAATGTCTTTCTGTGTGGAACTTCACAAATAACCTAAACTTGTGCAGGATTTTTGGCATCATATGAGGGACAACCTCAATAGCCCTCTTTAACTGCAGGTAGTAGGTGTGGAACACCGTGTTTGACTGCCATTGTTTTCCCATGTCACTTGAATACCATAGCATGGTGAACTTTGCAACTAAGGGTTCGGATGGATCTATTTCAGGGAAGGTTGCACCTTCCGACATCTCCCAAGCAATGAATGTGATGAGGATCAGCAACCAGCTACAATGGAACTCACAGCCCTGATCCTGAGCTTCGCGATAGTATTTTTCTAATTGGTTAACTAAGTATATTTCCCAATTCATTTGTAGCCCCTCCATGCATTTTCCTATGAGATCAACAACAAACCCCATGGCCTGCGTGGTTCTGTTCTTTCTTACTATCTTACCAGCAATCAACTGAAAATTGAGGTGCACTATGCCATTCTAGATGGAGGCTACCTTATAGCCTCACTTCCCCTTCTCCACATAGTCATAGGTATCTTTAATATTCTTCACCAAGGCATGGTCTGTAGCCTTTCCTAGCTAAAATTCTTGTGGGTCTGGTCCATGCATGCTCAATCCGATGATTCAATGGATCAACGTCGGGTCAACGGTGATGTGTCTATCTAGCCACATATAGTTTCCATGGAAGAATGATAGCAGGAGATTAATGCATGTGCTAACCTCTTGGTTCCTTCCAAAATGGGGTATCTTCATTACGTTCAGAATAGTGGACTACGTGAGGCCCATAGTCCATGGTTGGGGGATTATCCTTGACTTCTTCCCCTTCCTCCTAGGCAAATATCTATGAGGGGAGAGCATGTTGTAGTTCTTGTGATCCCCTAGGTTGAAGTCGTTGATATTTAATGTCATGATGTTATCCAGCTGTGGTTTAACTACACGTATCCCCTTTGGGAGTTACACTGTAATCAAAGTATAATCAAAGTCCCTTGGGACACTGTCACGACTCACCACATCGGCCAGAGGCGGTATGTAGTCAAGTAGTATTGATGGGATTAGATTTTCATTCTCCAAGTCATCACGATGCTTGGTGCATTTTTTAGTTGCAGCTTGGGATGGTCTAGATCTGTGAGAAGTTGTCAGGGATGCTTGCACTCTTCTCATCGATGAATCTTGAATCCCCGTGGACATTACTTTTTCAGCCATTAGATCGATTATGATTTCTTCTATGGAATTTTCTACTACGCTGAGTTCGTCCGACATTCACGCTCGGGATTGGATAACTTAGGTCGATGAACAAACGCCCAATGCAATAGAACAGGAGGCGAAGTCTCAGTAAACAAAGTATGGTAACAATGAGTTCTCTTGTTGGCTTGGATACAATTTGTGAAAGTGTTCTCGGCGCAATAGTCAACAAAATAAGTAGACATCAATGTAACAGATCTCTCTAATGGACAAGAAGCATTCATCAATGGAGTTTTGTCCGTTATGGTGCGGTCCCAGTGATCTTATGGTGAGATTTATGATCATAATTTTTGTTCTAACCGTTCAGGGGCGTCAATCTAACGGTTATAAGGCCTCCAATGATGATATCACTCTACCATGGAAAATTTCGAATCTGAGCTATTCTGATATTCTGGTGAAGCTCGAATTCTAGATACCTTCCTTCTGTGAAGTCTTCTCTGGAACTTCCTATAATTTCTCCAACTTTGATTTCTTCTTGCTAAGATTTCTAGCCTTCTTCCCTATGATCTACGTCTTGGTATTCGTCTTTCCATTTTGATTCTTATCTCCTCTTGGCATAGTAACTTCGTGTTCTTGATGGTCTTTCCTAGGGTTCAAAGGAAATACTTCTTCTTTGTCTGGGGTAGGTGCTCTACTCTCTTGTATAGACATGTGTTTCAAGTCATCTTGTATTCTTTCAACTTCGACATCCAAATTTCTAGTCATCAGTAGCTTCGACTGGTTTTCTTGTTATTTCAGTAAGTGTGCTATTATCTTAGTCATGAAGTCTCTTAGGTCTTTCTTTTTCTGTTCTATAGCTTCCTCTTCTTTTCTTCGGGTCTGATTTTTTTCAATCTAGGTTTTTCCTAGTAACATAGAAAATGGCGTGTTGTTCTCAATAAATTTAACAACCTCAAATTATTCCTCTGTCGAAGTTTCATGAGCACTCATAGATGTTTGGGTAAGTCTTCCACATGGGGTTATCATCTTTCCTCTAAATAACCCTATTCATCCCAATGAAGGAATCATAGCAAGGTTTCCCAAAATTTCCCAGGTTCTTTATGCCATGATATTCACCTGTGTTTCCTCATCCAGAACACAGTCTAGGTCGAAGTCTCCTATTCTTGTTTCTATGAACTCTTTTTATTTGTCGATCTCTGATAAGTTGATATCTCTGTGATCATTCAGGGTTTCTTTCATTTGTAGTAATACAGTCTCTGATTCTTTCTAGTTTTCTTCCATGGTATTAGTTTCTTAGCCTTCCTCGGGGTTTTCTTGTCTCATATTCATTATTTAAACCTTAGCAATCATTCTAGGGAAATCCAGAACTTCATGGTCCATATATTTACAACAAAGACAACTAGGTCTTCTACCAGGGCATTCCTTAGCAAGATGTCCCAGTCTTCAACAATTGTAACAAAAAGTTAATCCTCTCTTTCTCTTAAATGATCCCTAGCCTTTCTTGTACTGTGCACTAGGATCATAGTCGAACCTGCAAAAAATTCTTCCTAGGATCCTGCATCCATTTGTTTGTCCAAACATTCTCTCTATGCATAGGAATAACATATCTTTCATCATTTCTATCAGATCTACTCATATCAAATCTTCTTTCTTCTAGTTGTTCCCTAGTTTTTAGACTAGGACAAAATTGATCAAACATACCTAGATCCATACTTTTGAAAAAAAAATTTCACTTATCTTACATTTAACAGAGCGCAATGCTTTCAAATCTTATCTCTTCAATCAAAAAATTTAAGTGTTCTTACCTTTATTAGAGCACAAATCTTTTAATATCTTACCTCATTTCTTCAGATCTGTCTCCTCTCTTAGTACAGAGCTTCACAAGTCAAGTAGAGTACTGTGCACTAGGGAAATAGATCTATGCATAGAGCTTCCTCTTTTCCTCAGTTCCCATCAATCATAGTTTCACGTCCCGACAACACAACCATTTGTTGGCACAGGGGCAGACCCAGGGTTCAATGCTTCCACAATGCACCAACAAAACCCTAAATACCATCCATTTCAACAACACCTATGAAGTAGATGAAGTCTCACCCGAGGTAGAGGCAGGGGTAGTTGCAAGACTCAAGTGTTTGCAACCTAGCTGGGACATAGATATGTGATTACAACACCTTAACAGATCACTTAGAAGTTATTTTTCATTAGTATTTATCCTTTGTTCACAACACAAATAAACCCTGATTACATCACAACATAGTATTCAACATGATCCAACACATTCAAGCACTAATCACATCAAAATAGATCAGATCTGGTACTCATTCACATCACCAAGAACTAAGCTATCATATTAGATACATCTAAACATACATTACTGTACTAAGCATAAATCATATGAACAATAAAAAAACAATAATGCATAAAGAAACCATAACATAGGATATACGTGGTTCACCCCCAGCCTGAGGCTACGTCCACCAACTCTTCTTCTGTTTATTGTCTTCTGTCAATAATCTACATGCATAGAGCCAGAAGTTCCTACTCTACATAGGACAGGATATCTGCATGCACTCCACTAGATCATCCTTCCTCGAGCTAGGTTACAGCACAAATCCCTACACAAGATTCTTACATCCACTTACACTTATCTCTGCAAGTGTTCAACACAGCATGCACAAAGAATTTACAACTATCACTTTCACTTAGCACAACATCTCACACATAGATCTAGTGTCTCTTATTACATCACCTAGATATCTATTTATACATTACAAAAGGGCCTAAACATGGGAAAACCCATGGTACGACATCCCCATACCCGTTACATAAGGCCAAAACCCAAAAATCCCTAAAAAGGGGTCGATATCCCACGATCTCCATTTCGACTTGCACTCCACCTTCGGCCAGCCTGTCGAAGTCCAAAAAAGAGGTCAAACACGACCAAGGTTCTCTAAAACTTGGTCGAGGTCCAACAAATCACTAAGCATCAATGTATCTACCTATCATGCATCTAGGTTAAGAAAATAAATAAATAAACACCATTAACAACATTGTACAAATCACAATAACACAGGATATACGTGGTTCACCCTAGTGTGGGGCTACGTTGACCAAATCATCTCTTCTTCTTTATTAGTCTCTTCAATATTCTTACAGGGACCAAGACATAGATCCAACTCTGCAAAGGATAGGAGATCTGCATGCACCTCGCCAAATCCTCCTTCCTCGAGTTAGGTCAAAGCACAAATCCTTACAAAGTCTATGCACCAAGCACTTACAAAACACTTGCACTTAGCTTTGCAAGCCTCAACACATTTGTGCACAAAGATTAGCTAATCATGCACTAAGCCACACTTCATATCTATCTCTCTTACATTACTTAGCTACTTATGTATACATTACAAAAGGGGCCTAAACATGGGTAAGACCCATGGGCTGACATATTATACCCGTTACATAAATCCGAAAAGCCCAAAAATCCCGCAAAATGGGCGAGATATCGCGATCTCCGCTTCGCCTAGGCACTCCGTCTTTGACTAGTTTGTTGAAGTTCCAAAAATGGTCAAACATGACAAACATTTCCACAAAACTTGGTTGAGGGACAACAAGCCCCCAACACTCACCTGTGACTTGTATTGAGTCACTCTAATCCGGGAAACACTACTTTGAATGCATCGAGATTATCTTGAGCTTCCTCGACTTGTTCCTTCACTAGAGCCTCCTGCTCGGTGAACTCCTGAATGACTTGCTCAGTGATAGGCCCCTCTGATCATTGTTCCATTGTTGCAACCACCTGTTCCAAATGTGATCCTTGTCTCTCTATCTCTTCAAAGAGAGTGTAGGCTTCATCCAGCACTAGTTGGATTCTCTATGTCACCTCCATCACTCAAATTTGGATGGCAGTGACATGTTGTTTAACTACGTGCTGCTCTTGCGACCTCTTCATCTTTTCCACTTCTGTAAGCAGTTTCAGCTATGCTTTCACAATCGATGCATGTTTCTTCTCTTCCTGGATTTGTGCCTCTAATGTCCTTAGTTCCATGTCTTCTTGAAGACACTCATAGGTCTGTGCACTTCGATTACTTAGTTTCTTACATTTGAATCCAATGCCCTGATTCTTTCTACTATGCTCCTGGAAGTTTCTTCCCTTTGGTCTCTCACTTCTTGTGGGGTGCTTGGCGCTACTTGACGTTCTATCTCTGCTACTCATGCTTGAAGCTGTTGAATGGATTCATCGAGCTTCCGCACTTGGCTCTCAACTATCTCTTCTTCTATCTGGGCTAAGCCTGGAACAGAGTGAAGTGCTATAGTCACTGCCTCTTGAACCCCCATATTCTCTACGAGTAGCTGGTCTTTCTCTCTCTATATTTTCTCTCTGTCCTCCTTGAACTTCACTCTAATGTCATCTTTCTCTTGCTGCACAACTCGAAGTTTCTCTAGGGCTTCCTCCTTTGCTTGCTTCAAGGCCTCTCTGGCTTGCCCTTTTTCTTCTTGGACTCGACGAAGACGAGCCTTTGTCACATCTTCTATCCTTCGCAATTGGGTGGGATCATCACCCTATTCTACACCTTTTGATGATGATGGTGCAATAGACACTGTACGACTCAAATATATAGCTTGTTTTACCCCCTTCACCTCCGCCTCAATTCTTTCATACATCGTCTCCTGCTTTGCTTCATGTCATTGCAATATACCCTCCAAAGCATCTTCTACAGCTAAGATGATGAGGTCAACATCATCCATCGTGAGCACATTCTGCGACTGAGGCATATTGGCTCGAGACTTCTTCTGTGATGAGGTTTTCTATGGATAAACCTTCCCTTTCTTTGATGTCTCAACCTATGATAGGGGATCCTTTGGTGGTGTCACTTCACCCTTTTCTTGCTTGTCATATTCCCCTTCCTCTTCCTGGTTTACTTTGTTGCCTCCTGTTGAAGATAAATTCTCCTATAGACAAGTGGATTCTCTCGAGGTCCCTAACTCTTTAAGGCCAAGATAGAAAACTGCTTAACATGGACACTGGCTTTTCTTTTAGATATAATTAAGTTAATGTACAAAGAGGAAGAAGAGAAGTATGTACCTTTTAATGGCGTTCATCCTTGCAAAGTCCAAGTTGAAATTTAATCCTAAGCTCCTCAATAGGTCCTGTAGAACAAACAAATATACAACGAACTTCCTACTCTATTGAGATTAACTCAAATACAAATCTATCTTATGAAGAACACAAGTTCATATTCACAACGAACTTCAAAGAAAATAGGCCAAGTGTGAATTTATATTGATGAGAACAAAGTGTTACTTACAGCCATGGATGTAGTGTAGCAGCTTCACCAAGCTCTCCTTGTCCAGACCCTTGCTCAAATAAACCACATACAAGATGTTGATTCTTCAAATGACATCTCCCTCATGAGATCATAAGTTAGATTCTATTGCAATGTCTCTCTTCATGTACTATATGTTTCCTATGAGATCATAGGTTTCATACCTCCAATATTTCCTCTCCTTTCACCATGAGAAGGCCTCTTTATATAAGCTTGGAAAGACCCAACTAGTTCAGAGATATTTGGGATAAGTTGACGAGCGCTCCCCTCCAAAACCCATTTTTGAGTGGTTCTTTCAGTGGCAAAACGATTGTACTTATAGTAGACTGATTCCTCTTCTTCAAAACTAGTCTTTGAGGTGTCCTAAGTGTCCCTGTCGTGTCATTGGAGGCATGACATAGGCAAGAAGGTAGTATGATGTTAGAAACACTTATAATTCTTGTGTTCAATATGTGACACTTACAGACAAGATGCGACACGTACAACACTTGTAATGATGACACTTACGACACTATCTAAGTGAGTAATTTTGAGGTGTAACAGATTTGCCCCCAAAGTACGAAGCTAGAAGACGTGATGACTGAAGTACTTTGTAGAATTTTTTAAGCAAGTGTATAGATGAAGAGAACTTGATGGAAGCTGCACTGACATATTTCAAACCCAAGGCAGGCATACCTATGCTTGGGTGATAAAGACTTGCAAGATATGGCCACCATAAAATACACTACGAATCCATAATTATATTGATAAAAAGTTATAGCCACCGAGGATACAGTGTGGATCTATAATCCTATGACCTAAATTGATCATAGCCATGAAGAATACACAATGTATCTATGATATGACAAGACATAGCCATGACAAATACAAAGTGGATCTATGTAACAATATATGTGTCATTGTTCAAAAGAAACTCCTTCACAACCTGGGAAAAGTACATATAAGAGTCATGACTCAACCCAGGGTCTTCTTACCGATCCCAATGTAGTATGAATCTAACCATGTGGATAGATGTCTTGATGTCGAATAGGGCAGAAACCACTTGATTACCGGTCAATGATGTAAATTGTTAACAAGCGTGAGGGAAATCACCACTGATGTCAATGATTCCCAAGGTACCCTAGTACATTCCAACGAATGTGAATAGATGAGATGAAGTTGAACATTCATGGAATCATCCGATCAGAGGTCAATGATGTAAACCCACTGTCAAATGCGATGAGGCCTGTCATTGAGGCATGCAGGTCCCAAGGTACTAAATGGTTTCTAAGTCTATTTTCCAGATAATGTGTTGAATTCGATAGGAATAGACTTGTCGCAGGAGGGCCTTGATGTATCTGCCATCAATGACACAAAATTGACACAAATATGTAAATTGGTAGATCAAATGAACATGGACTAACATGGGTATTGAAACAAGATATTTGTGATGGCTGACTCTCGAGGTGGATACTTCCCTTGAACATTGAGGCACAACAACAGAAACATGACATGGACCAAAACATGATGATGTAGTGGATACTGTGACTTTTGTCAGGTGACCCCAAGGAGTAAGGAAAAATCAGAGGATTGGTTCAGTGCAGAGGTTCAGTGGATTAATATGTGTGCAAAGACAAAGTTCCATGTTCAAAAGCAACTCTAAGAGTTACTGGTAATGTTCTAAAAAACTGCTTGGCTTGCTTCCTTCAATTTTTCCCCCATCCAGATAGATGAATACCTCTTTGTAATTTAACAAGCTCGAGGAGGGTAACAAATGATCGATATAACTCACCTTCGGTAAGTCCCTCTTCCTTTGTTTAATGAACTAGAAGAAGTAAGGGTTTGGTCCTATATGGGCCCTTCAATGTATGATTGTTTAATGAGTCTAGAGAAGGTAAACTCAGTGGTTTTTCATATTTAGAGAGTCTGAAAAAGAACTTAATGATGACTACAGGGGGTTCCTTTTTCGTATATCCATGCGAGATCGAAAATATGATAAAATTTTGCACGATTACATTCTCATGTTTTTACGAGCATGAGAAAGAACAAAGACTAATCTCAGTACTTTGCCCCCATCTTGAAAACTAGTGGCTTGACTCCATAATGATCATCAAAGGCTAGAGACATGCCCCCCAAGATTCAATTCATTCACCGACTTTGAGGTTGTCACCAATTTCTGTGCTAGATGGAGAAAAAGGATACAAGTGGATGAAATGAAGGTTCAAAAATGAGACCTAACGAAAGACTCGACTCAACATCTACGAGATCTGGCGAAAGACTCAACTTGAAGGGAGAGGTGATTGTTTCATTTTTTAACGAGCTTGACACAGGAAAAGAACTATGCTCAAGACCTTTGTTTCATTTTTTAATGAGCTTGCTACAGAGAAGTAAACTACGCTCGTAGACTCTTCTTGATCATGGCTTCCAAGAGGATAATGGTCTGGAAGGACACCATGTCAAGGGACAAAACTCGGTCATGTATTCCAAGAGATATTCATTGGATGGAAGAACAATTCTCTTGAAGGAACACATTTCGAAGGCCACGATAGGGGTAAGGAGATCAAGCTCCAATAATCCTATAGAAGAGATCACCATGTCAGTTACCGGATCTAAATCATCAGGACTTGAAATCATGGGAGACAATGCCACATAATTAACATGTGGTGGGGGCAATAATTTCTGCATATAAGAACCATTTAGGGAGGTAATCCAGTCAGGACAGATGAATGAAAGTTGATCAATAGTCACAATTCTTCCATTGTGAGGGAAATATATCACGCGGAAAAGAGTGGATACAATAGCTTTCATGGCATAGACATAATCCCACCCAAAGAGTAGAGCAAAATCCAAGGGGTCTCGAACTACCATGACATCAATAAAGACATTTTTACCTCCCAACGTTATGGGAAACTGAGGAAGGGTCCCTAAAGGTTGACTGGTTCTTCTGTTAATATCTAATAGATTCTGTGTAACTGACATAAGCTGAGGACAACCCAAAGCATGCCAAGCAATAGAGAACAAAATACTAACAGATGCACCTTCATCTATCAACATTTGAGGAACATCCCAACCACAAACTTGTACTGTAATCTGGAAAGGAATGTGTGAGGGAAGACGAGGTCCATTTAGTGCACCCCAATAAAACAGGATGGCCTCATTACTTGGAGGGGTTTTCGCAGAAGAAGGAGGAATGCCCCTCAACATGGTATATTATGTATGAACGAGAAAAATGTGGGCAGTATCAGGTTTACTCTCTAGAGGGAGAGTAGGATCGACTAATGATGGGATCAGATCAACCACATTGGCACTCTTTAGAAGAAGAGTAGGATTGACCGATGATGTAACCAGAACAACCACTTTGGCACTCCTCGGATGAAAGGTGGGACTGACCGAGGAAGGGACTAGATCATTCACTTTGGAACTCCTCAAGGGAGGATTGGGATCGACCGGTGGCAGAACCGGATCGACTGCTTGGGTTTCACTCTCTAACAGGAGAGTGGTATCGACCGAAGATGGGATTGGATCAACCACTTTGTCAACTGGTTCAACTAAGGACATGACCAGATTGACGACATGATCAATCAGGCTAACTAATGAAGGGATCAGAGCAACCACTTTGGCACTCGTTAGAGGAGGAGTGGGTTTGACTATGTTGGCACTCTTCAGATGAAGGGTGGGACTGAACAATGACGGGAGTGGATAAGTCAATTAGGTTTCAATTTTCAGATGAAAAGTGGGGTTGATCAATGACGGAACTGGATCAACTACTTTGTTTAGTGTTTCAAGTGAGGATGAAACTATATTGACCACCTGATCAACCGAACTGACTGGGGATGGAACCGGATTGACCAATCCATCAGCTAACGAGGGGTTGGGGGAAAACCTATGATAACCAGTTGGAAGTTGAATCTTTTCCAAAAGAAAAGAAGCCTCATCCATACGAGGGAAAAGGTGAGAGTAATGATCACCTTTTCATAACATGCAAGCAGACTTGATAGTTGTCTTCTTCTTACCAACCTTAACACCACTAGTTGAAGGGGCATCACCAGCATACCCAGTAGGGGATGATGACATGGAAGACCACATTTCTAAGACCTTGATAAGACCGGGGAAATCCCTCACAAATTGGCCACCCTTAGAAAGGCTGCAAGGGAATTTGGGTTTCAGATTCTTCATTTTAATCTTGTTGACCTCATCAACACTCCTAGTAATATTAATAGTAGTTGGTTGCTTGGATCCAACATTGGATGTTGTTGGAGCTTTGGTATTTTTTGGGCTCTTCTTCTTCTTCTCTTTCTATTTATTCTTCTTCTAATCAACTTGGCTACTTGCTTTAGAGATTTCACTAGGCGAAGAAGGAGAAAGGGAAGGAGACTTAATGGGTGAAGAAGGAAAAAATTTGACATGACATTGATGTGTGGGTGGTGTACTAACATCTGAAGTATTAGGTGTAGTTGAAACATTGGGAGGATTCGAGATCACTGGAGTGGGGAACAACCAAACTGGTAATCCACTGGTGAGTCTTGGAAGACTCAGTGTGGAAATATATGGAGGACCAAAGTTTCCAAAAGAAGGAAAGGTGTAAGGTTCCCTGGGACAAGGGGTTCCTCCATTGGTACTCTTAGGAGTTGACACCATTAATACTAACTCGACCTAAGGTCCACTAAGTAAAAAAAAAACACATGCTATGAATCTAAGAAGAAATCAATCAAACAAACCTTCCCACGATGAAACCACTAGTTGGTGATGAAATCCAACGTCGCAAGATAAAAATTGGAAGGGGCGGTGATAGAGCGGGTGGATCAGTTACATTGACAACCTGCTTAATGGACTTATGCCTTGGTGCAAGCTTCCATGCAGTAATTATGGATTTACCCTCCAAGGAGCTCGAGTGAGTTTGACCAACATCTGTTCTAGGTACAGTGAGACTTCCCTTCACCGTCACCTTGTGTAAGACCCTAAAGATTCTGGCTACTAAGGTCACCAACTCATAGTCAGCCCCTGGGAGGGTATAGTCGATAGTCCAGTCCAAACGTAAGGGCAGGGTATCTATCCTAAAATCAAATTGAAAGGATTCCACTCAACATTGTGGGTATACCTTCAAGCGACCCCCATAATATGATCTGACTACTACAATCAGTCAAACCACAAAGGGATAATATCCGTAGCTCTCCCGAGTGTGACCTTGTGCATAACCCCTATGTGAGAGGGGGATCCCAAAAATCCTATATGACAATTGGATTTTCTCTCCCTATTGCAATATTCTAAGTTTGTTTGATAGCTTTGGAAAGTTATCCATTCAACCTATTACAAATACCTACACCTTAAACTAATGTAGGTTTGCTAACAAATATGTAAAAATGTCTGATAAATTTTAGTTAAGTGTTGATTTTAGTGGCTATTGTTTTGATGCAGCACGCACCCGCAGGTACACCCACTCATAGGATCCTCTCTTCACATGGCCTGAAGAACTCAAATTTTCTTCTTTTTCCCTATCGATAAATCTGCACCCACAAAATTCTTGAGCGATCCCCTCTCTTTACTTATCGAGGAATCAGACTTCATGACTTCACAAGGTCAGTGGTCGAACGTCGGACACTTGAATCCCCGAACGCCGATACAAGTCAACACTGACCCTCTCCTTTACTTTGTCGGGATTTTCTCTATCACGATCTCGACACTCACGATATCGAGCAACTCGTTTTACCGAATCCAGAATCTCTATATGTTGATTATCCGACACGCGTGCGAGTTGACCTTTTAACGTCCTGTCACCTCTATCGCGAATTCGGGGTTCGCGATTTCGCGAATCCTGACGCTATTGTATCAGGACTTCTTGCCACGAAACCCCGATAGCTTGTGCCACCTATCCTCCACTCACTGACTCAGTTATGGCCCACACTATTTACGTAGACGTCGAGATATCGTGTATCAAAATATCGCGATTCTCGTTACCAAATCTTCGACTCTTCTCTCACGAAATCCCGATAGGTGATTTTGTGAATAATCCAATGGTCCTGGATGGTTTGGATCAATGGCTCTATCTATCCTGATCTTAAACCTTTGGGAATATGTCATTGTATCTCCCCTACACATCCACAATATTTGACGAGTCACGGAGATTTGCGGATTCTCCTCAGAGAATACCAATCGTCCGTTCCTTCTGGATGAATTCTGAAAAATGACCAAGTGTAGCTCCACGGAATTTGTCCACCTTCTTACAAACTTACGATGTCTCTTGAACCTTCAAGGCACAACTTGTCTGCGTTTTTCTTCAAAAAACTCAAATGCCTATCCTTCCTGAGCTTTTCCATGACTCTACGTCTTCTTAGAAATACCTCTTGCTCGCACTCCTTGTGACAACCTTCAGACACTTCCTAAGTGTTGAAGTCTTTTGACTTTGTGCAGTCCTGTAGCAGTAGTCCTTTGATACTTCACTCAGGTTTGCAACCCCGAGACTTCTCTTGGCCTGCGCACTCTGTGCATGACTCCTGTACCCAACTGCACTTCTGGGATGAATGAGAACAAAAGTTGTCTCTATCTAAACCCCTTTGTCAACGCACTCCTTGCGGACACTTCAACTGCACTCCTTGCAGGAATCCTCTGGCTCAAATAGAGAAACAATTGAAACTCATTATTTCTTCCCTTCAGAATTCAAATTAAACATGAAATCATATACACAGAATATAAAAGAAAATGTATAACTGGAAGCAAACATACATGAGCATATCAACATCAATACACAGAGAATAAACAAAAAGCCATGAATTTGAATCAAACTCTTCTATTAATTCAAATATCAGTACATGGGTGTTCTTACACAACTCTCTGCTTGCTCTTCCTCAAATGCTTCTAACTAATGATACAAATGCACAATGAGGGTTTCTATATCCCTTTTCCCTCTTGCGCTCTACAACTGTCTATTCTAGAATTAAATTTCTATCTACCTGCATTAACTACCTTAAATGTCATCTATCTACTAAAGGACGAGATAAATCCGCTCAAGGTCTATTACAATATACAAAGTGCACTTCATTAAATTTCCACATTAAGTTTTGCGCATCAAATCCAAGAGAAACTCAAAATTTGTGCTGGCCCATCCAGTTGTCCTTTGGCTTCCATGCTGGCTCGCTTGATGTGGGAGATGCTCCTGCATCATACTCCCTCGCTTGAAAACTTTCATGGGGTCCTATCCATGAGCTCCTGCATGGTCTATCTAGGCTTCTGTATCTCTGCTTCAGTCTCACAGCTGGCATCTTCAACTGGATGGTTCTTCCATTTGACTAGATACTCGAAGTATTCTTTCTGCCTGGTCCTTTTTCTCACTTTCTTGTCTAGTATGCACTCCATCTGCGACTTGTATGCAACTGGAATTTGTTTCATCCACTGGATCACTGGTTGTTCAATTCTGGTCCCTATTTCTTCAGCTCTATATGGGTACAAATATGAGACATTGAATATCGGAGAAATTTCGATATCATCGGGTAATTCAATCTCGTAAGCATTTGCCCCAAATTTTCTAAAGACCTTGCAGGGTCTGATTTTCTTTATCTTCAACTTATTATATGTTCCTCTCGGGAACCTTTCTTTTCTTAAGTGTGCCAGAACCAGATCACCACCCTCAAATTGAAGTTGTCTTTTATGCTGATCGGCTCTGCGTTTATACTCCTGACTTGATTCGAGCAGTCGTTGCTTCACCTGAATGTGAAGTTATTTCATCGCCTCGGCGAATTATGCTGCACTAGCGCTCCTAGTCGTAGTCTGTTCTGAATCCCTCAGTTCAGAAATTCCTCTCGGCTGCATCCCATAGACAATCTGAAATGAACTTTTCCCTGTACTCCTGTTTACAAAGTCATTGTACGCAAAATCTGCTTGTGGTAATATATTGTCCCAACTGTTGTGGTGCTCTGTCACCAAGCTTCTCAGCAAGTCTCCCAGAC
Organism: Picea sitchensis; assembly: GCA_010110895.2. Taxonomy (NCBI): domain Eukaryota; kingdom Viridiplantae; phylum Streptophyta; class Pinopsida; order Pinales; family Pinaceae; genus Picea; species Picea sitchensis. The sequence continues at coordinate 34,626 of SNQJ01S0005585.1, forward strand.
TCCTGTTTACCACTTATGTCTATCCATCCATATGAGGATGATATGTTGAACTAAACAACAGGTTAGTTCCCAGCTTCTTCCATAAGGTCCTCCAGAAATTCCCTATGAATTTCATGTCTCTGTCTGAAACTATGCTTCTCGGTAACCCATGAAGTCAAATGACCTCTTTGAAAAACAGGTTCACGATGTGAGTTGCATCATTGGTTTTTTGACATGGAATGAAATGTTCCATTTTGGAAAATCTATCCACTACCACAAAGATTCAATCAACACCTCTTTGTGTTCTTGGCAACCCCAATACAAAATCCATGCTAATGGCATCCCACGACCTTTCTGGTATGGGCAATGGTTGATAGAATCCCTCATTTTGCTTCCTTCCCTTCGAATGCTGGAAAATTATGCATCTATCTACAAATATCTTGACATCTGCTCACATCCTTGGCCAAAAGTATGATTCGCTCAGCTTTGTGAACGTCTTGTCGTGACCGAAATGTATGGCCAATCCTCCATTGTGTTTCTCCTTCAACAAGTTCTCCCTCATGGAGCATTTCAGAATACACAGTTGATTGCCTCTGAACAACAATCCTTCCTGGATCATGTACTCTATTCAATTGCTTCTATCCCTGAGAATTGGATTCTCAGCTGCCTCATACACATCCTTAAAATCTAGATCATCAGTGTACATGTTCTTGAGATCATCAAAACCCAATGTTTTGACTCTGAACTCCTACAACAGCAAACACTTCCTGCTCAAATCATCAGCAACTTTGTTAGCAGTACTAGAAATATGTTTAATCACAAATGTGAAATTTTGCATGTACTCAACCCATTTTACATGTTTCTGATTCAACTTCTCCTATTGAGTCACAAACTACAGTGCATGATTGTCACTGTACAATACAAACTCTTTTGGGATCAAGTAATGCCTCCATTTCTTCAATGCTTGTATGATAGCATAAAACTCCTTATCATATGTGGAGTATTTCAATTTCATTTCATTCATCTTTTCGCTGAAGTATGCGATAGGCCTATCTTCTTGACTCAAGACTGCCCCAACTGCAAATCCGCTTGCATCACATTTTACCTGAAATGTCTTTTGGAAATCCGGCAACACTAGAACTGGTTGTTCTATAATCTTCCTCTTCAACAGGTTGAAACTCTTTTCAGCCTCTCCAGTCTAGTGAAAAGACTTATGGCACTTCTTCACTGTATCCATCATTGCTGTGCTAATTCCACCGAAATTCCTGATGAATTTTCGGTAGAAACTAGCCAATCTGTGAAAACTTCTCATCTCAAATATATTCTTCGGTGATGGCCAATTCTTGATTACCTCCACCTTATCTGGGTCTATCCTTAACTCATTTGCTGAAATAACAAACCCCAAGTAAATGATCTCAGTCTTCATGAATGAGGACATCTTCATATTTATTAACAACTTCTCCTGATGTAGTTTCTGCATCACTGTAGCCAAATGCTTCAGATGCTCTACCACTGATTTACTGAAAACTAGTATGTCATCTAAATACATGATGAAAAATTTCCCGATGAACTCCCTCAAGACTTCGTTCATCAACCTCATGAAGGTACTTGGTGCATTTGTTAAGCCAAATGGCATAAAAATCCATTCATACAATCCTTGGTTTGTCTTGAATGTTGTCTTCCATTCATCACCTTCTCTCATGCGAATCTGATGATAACCACTTTTCAAATCAATCTTTGAAAAGTATTTTGCTCCACTTAAGCAATCCATCTAATCATCCATCCTTGACAATGGAAATCTGTACCTAATGGTTATATTGTTAATTGCCCTCAAGTCAGTACACATCCTCCAACCTCCATCTTTCTTCGGACTGAGTACTATTGGAACAACACATGGACTCAAGCTTTCCCTCACTAATCCTTTGTCCAATAACTTTTGGACTTGACTTTTAACCTCCTCATTCTCCTGCAGCATCAATCTGTACGTGGCTTTGTTTGGCAAACTGGCCCCTAGTATGAGATCAATATGATGGCTCACACTCCTCATCGGTGGAAACGAACAAGGTAGTTCATCCACTATGATGTCAGCGAACTCTTCCAGTAGTTTCTGAACTTCTTCTGGTAAATCATCCACTCTTGTGCTAGTCAAAACAATCTTCGGCTTCCTGACCACAATGAACTGTGGATCCTACTTCTTCTTAACTTCTGTAAGAAGTTCCTTCCCACTCATGAAAATTTCAATGTTTCTTACTTCCGACTTCACCTCCTTATCCTTTATCGGAAGCAACATGTGTGTCCTCGCATTCTTCTCTAGGGTGTATGTGTTCATTCTCCCATCATGAATCACATTTCTGTCATATTTCCATGGTCTACCCAGCAATAGATGAAAAACATCCATAGGAATGATATCACATAATATCTTATCATTATATCCCCCTATCTTAAATTCAACCAAGCATTGTTTAGTAACAGTTACCTAGTGTCCTTTTTGTAGCCACTAAACTCTGTATGGGCTTGGATGATCAGTCGTCTCCAGCTCCAGCTTCTCTACCATATCTGTAGGTATGAGATTGTCCATGCTACCACTATCTACAATGACCTTGCATATCCTGTCCTTAGTCTTGCAAGCAATCCTAAAAAGTCTAGTCCTTTGGACTGAACTTTCCACCTCCTTCTCGGGTGTCAAAAGGAATTTTTGCATCATCAACGATCTTCTGCCTTCAGAATATTCGGCCTCAACATCCCGCCTCTGTGCTTTGGCGATGTGAGCTTCTCCAATGTCCTTCTTTTTCTCTGGACATTCATAATACTTGTGCCCATTCTTCCCACATGTGAAGCATGTGATTACTCCACCTCTTCCTCTTCCTCTACCTCTAGTACAAGGAAAAGTGTTGTTGTCAGCATAATATCCTCTCAGCTCATTATGTTTCCCTCACCGTTCAACATATGGACCTCTCTGTGAGGTTCCACCTCTCTCAACTTTACCCTGAGGTTTCTTCCATTCCTCCCTGGGCTTCTGGAATTTGTCCTAGGCAACTGCTTTGCCTCTGGGTTGACTTTTGCCTCGGCCCCTCTAAATCTGCTTTCGACTTAGCTTCTCTTTAGCTTTCAGAGCCATTTGATAAGCATCTTCCACAGTCTAGATGGTTACCATGCTCATCTCATCCTGAATGTCATATCTTAGACCATTCATGTATCTGGAAACTTTCTCATCATCGCTCTCCTAATGACCTGCTCTGATGTTCAGTCTGTAAAATTCTTCAGTGTATTCCTTTACTGTCATCAACTTTTGTCTCAGGTTCTGCATTCTCCTGAACAAAGTAATTTGATAGTCCCTGGGAATGAATTGTTCCTTCATCTTCGTGATCATCCTATCCCAGCTCTTAATTTTCTGCTTTCCCTTGCAACGTCTGTCAGCTTGTAGTTTATCCCACCACAATGTTGCATGTCCTTTCAATCTCATGAAAACATGCTTGACCTTCTTGTCTTATTTGACATATTCATAGTTGAAGTATGTGTCTAGAGCTCTGATCCAGTCTAGAAGCTCCTCTGCATCCAAGTTTCTCTCGTAAACTGAAATGTCCATCTTTTCTCTTGCACCCATCCTAGAAATAACTCTGATCAAATGCTCGTTTGATGCATCTTTGACTGCAACTTCTTCCTCATTTTCAGCCTCTATTTCACTATCGAAATCACTCAGATCCCTTGCACTGGCTGTGCATCTTTGCATTGTCTCCATGTCTTCGAGTTTGGCTCGAAGATCACACATTTGTCTCTCTATGGCTGGATCTTCCATCTGCCTGCCTCTTCATCGCGGCATTTCCCTAACCTCTAGATTGGGTGACTGTCTATCTCTTCTCGGCGGCATGGTGAATTCTCCTCTTCTCTGCTACAAAAAGCAAAGAACTTTCCAAGCTCTGATACCAAACTGACATAGCATGCACCTGTAGGCACGCCCGCTCAAAGGATCTTCTCTTCACATGGCTCGAAGAACTCAAATGTTCTTCTATTTCCCTATCGAGAAATCTTTACCCACAAAATTCTTGAGCGATCCCCTCTTTTTACTTATCAGAGAATCAGACTTCATGACTTCATGAGGTCAGTGGTCGAACGTCGGACTCTTGAATCCCCGAACGCCTATACAAGTCAACGCTGACCCTCTCCTTTACTTTGTTGGGATTTTTTCTATCGTGATCTCGACCCTCACGATATTTAGCACTTCGTTTTACCGACTCCCGGCTCTCGATATGTCGATTATCCAACACGTGTGCGAGTTGACCTTTTAACGTCCTGTCACCTCTATCAGGAATTTGGGGTTTGCGATTTCACGAATCCTGACGCTATTGTATCGAGACTTCTCGACACGAAACCCCGGTAGCTTGTGCCACCTATCCTCCAATCATTGACTCAGCCATGGCCCATACTATTTATGTAGCCATTGGGATATCGGGTATCGCAATATCGCGATTCCCGTTACCAAATCTTCGACTCTTCTCTCACGAATTCCCAATAAGAAATTTCGTGAATAATCCAACGGTCCTGGCTAGCTTGGATCAACGGCTCTATCTTTCCTGAGCTTAAAACTTCGGGAATACACTGCTGTATCTCCCCTACACATCCACAAGATCTAACGACTCACAGGGATTCATTGATTCTCCTTAGAGAATACCGACCATTCGTTCCTTCCAGATGAATTCTACGAAATGACCAAGTGTAGCTCCATGGAACTTCTCCACATACTCCAAAAATTATGACGTCTCTTGAACCTTCAAGGCACAACTTGTCTAAATTTTTCTTCAACAAAATCAAAGGCCTATCCTTCCTGAGCTTTTCCACGACTCTTCATCTTCTTAGAAAGACCTCTTTCTCGCACTCCTTGCGGAAACCTTCAGACACTTCCTTAATGTTGAAGTCTTTTGACTCTGTGCACTCCTGTAGCAATAGTCCTTCGATACTTCACTCAGGTTTGCAACCCTGAGACTTCCCTTGGCCTGGGCACTCCTTGCACGCCTCATGTACCCAACTGCACTTCTGGGATGAATGAGAACAAAAGTTGTCTCTATTTGAACCCCTTTGTCAACACACTCCTTGCGGACACTTCAACTACACTCCTTCCAGGAATCCACTGGCTCAAATAGAGAAACAATTGAAACTCATTCTTTCTTCCCTTCAGACTTCAAATTAAACATGAAATCATATACACAACATATAAAAGCAAATGTATAACTGGAAGCAAGCATACATGAGCATATCAACATCAATACACAGAGAATAGACACAAAGCCATGAATTTGAATCAAACTCTTCTATTAATTCAAATATCAGTACATGGGTGTTCTTACATAGCTCTCTGCTTGCTCTTTCTCAAATTCTTCTAACTAATGATACAAATGCACAATGAGGGTGTCTATATCCCGTTTCCCTCTTGCGCTCTATAACTATCTATTATAGAATTAAATTTCTATGTACCTGCATTAACTACCTTAAATGTCATCTATCTACTAAAGGACGAGAGCAATCCGCTCAAGGTCCATTACAATATACAAAGTGCGCTTCATTAAATCTCCACATTAAGTTTTGTGCATCAAATCCAAGAGAAACTAAAATTTGTGTTGGCTCATCCAGCTGTCCTTTGGCTTCCACGCTGGCTCACTTGATGTGGGAGATTCTCATGCATCATGTTTATTGAGAGGTGTATGAGAGTGAATACTAATGATATTATGACTCAGTTCCCAAAACATGCATACGAAATGATAAGCAGTCTTTTCTTTCAATGAATGTGTAATTAAGGGAAGGAAAAAGATTTTCCTTTCACTGTCAAACACCAAGATGAAATGACGTCATGAAATAGTCCTTAATAATGAATCCAATGCAATTCTAAAATGTTTATATGTGATTGATAACCAGTAGATGTAAATCTTCTTATGCTAATCAGACTTCAAGAGTTGTGAGATTTAAGCAATCTGGAAGTAAACTTCACATAAAACAAAAGACACCCTTGTTGTGATCAAACAAGAAACATAAAGCCAAAAACTCAAAAGGAAGGAGAAAGAGCTTGGACAAGACAAATCAAAGATCAGAAAGAAAAGTAGAAAAGACCTTTGAAACTTTTTACAAAGTTTTCACTCGTTCAGATAAACGAGAAGAAAATGACAAATTGCCTCCAAATCATGAAGGACAAATTGAAAATTAAGGACAAATGTTAGAAAATCCAAATGAGGATGAATCCTTAGAAAACAAGGTATTGAAGGCCAATACCAAGATGGACTGAAAGTATGAGACCCTGAGCAAATGTAAAAAGCAGAAATTGAACCCAAAAAATTGAAAAACTAGAGGATTTTTCAAAAAAAAGGGTTATCCCTCTGGTGTAAGGGGCACCAGAGAATTATAATGCTTTGTGTAATACCATCAGGTAGTGCTGGCACTCTGATAACAAGGGCAGGGGAGAGATTTGCTTCAAAATCTCAGAAAAGTTCCCAGAAACTCAAAAATTCAAGAAAATTCTGTCAATCAAGGTGATCACGATGACATAAAGAGGCAATAAAACCATTCTAAGAATACAAAAGTCAATATGGAGAAGATAAAATGAGTGGGAAAAGTTCCAAGACAAGATCTGGGAAAGGAAACAAAAATCGAAGTTCCTCCCCAATGGAGTTGCCAATTTTTGTTGAAGAGAAATCCTCCTGTGGACAAGTGGATTCTCTCAAGGTCCCTAACTCTTTAAGGCCAAGAAAAAAAATTTCTTAACATGGACACTGACTTTCCTTTTAGATACAATTAAGTTAATGTATGAAGAGGAAGAAGAGAAGTATGTACCTTTTAATGGCGTTTGTTCTTGCAAAGTCCAAGTTGAGCTTCAATCCTAAGCTCCTCAATAGGTCCAGTAGAACAAACAAAGATACAATGAACTTCCTACTCTATTGAGATTGGCTCAAATATAGATCTATCTTATGAAGAATACAAGTTCATATTCACAACAAACTTCAAAGGAAACATGCCAAGCATCAATTTATATTGATGAGAACAAAGTGTTACTTACAGCCATGGATGTAGTGCAACAGCTTCACCAAGCTCTCCTTGTCCAAACCCTTGCTCAAATAACCAACATACAAGATTTTGATGCTTCAAATGACATCTCCCTCATGAGATCATAAGTTAGATTCTATTGCAATGTCTCTTTTCCTATACTATATGTTTCCTATGAGATCATAGGTTTCATACCTCCAATCTTTCCTCTCCTTTCACCATGAGAAGGCCTCTTTATATAAGCTTGGAAAGACCCAACCACTTGAGAGATATTTGGGATAAGTTGAGGATCTTCCCTAAGAACATTCCTTGAGCTCATATTCAAATCAAACCACCTTCATATATTGAAGGGATCTTTCCCTCATTCTTCTCAACAAACCAAATTTTTCTCAGAAATGGTGGCTCTCCCCCAAAAGGGGCACCAAAGAATTATAATGCTCCCCCAAAGAAGGCCAGGGAGTGCCAACTCTCCCTGACAGTGTATAGGGGATAACTCCCCTCCAAAACCCATTTTTGAGTGGTTCTTTCAATGGCAGAAGGCTTGTACTTCTAGTAGACTGATTCCTCCTCTTCAAAACTAGTCTTTGAGGTGTCCTAAGTGTCCCTGTCATGTCGTTGGAGGCATGACATAGGCAAGAAGGAAGTATGATGTTAGAAACACTTATAACACTTATGGTCAATATGTGACACTTGTGGACAAGATGCAACACTTACAACACTTGTAATGATGACTCTTCCGACACTATCGAAGTGAGTAATTTTGAGGTGTAACACCTCCTCCTTCTTTAGGTGAGTTAGGTGTAGTTTCATTCGATTTGTTGTATGTCTCCTGAACTTCTTCCTTTTTCTTCTTTTTCTTTGTGCTTCTTGGTCTATGATACTCGGTTCGGGTGACTACAGGGCTTCCGATGATGTCAGGGTTGGAGAGCTCTGTCTTCTCGACTGGTACAAGGAATTCGACTGACCATTCCTTGGTTATCTCCTCCATATCTTCATCAATAAGTTTGTATAATACTGCAGCTCCTCCTTTCTTTCATCCCTGCGTGCAGTGATGTAGATGAAGTGGCAGTCTGCATGGAACTTCACTAGTGGCTTGTAAGTATGCAAGGTGTTTGGGGTCATTTGAGGGAATGACTCAATGGCGCATTCGAGATGTAGGTAGTATGCATGGAACACCAAATTTTATTGCCACTGCTTCACCATATCACTCACATACCACAAGGTGGTGAACCTTCCGGCCAATGGTTCTAATGGCCTAACTTCAGGAAATGTCGCTCCCTTTGGTATCTCCCAAGCAACAAATCCTATTAAGAAAAACAACCAACTAAATTGAAACTTGTAGCCTTGGTCCTGTGCTTCGCAACAGTCCTTATACAACTTATTGATGAGGTATCTCACCGAGTTCATTTGCATGCCCTTGACACACTTCCCTGCGAGGTCGACTATGAAGCCTGTGAATTGTGTCAACCTATTTTTTCTGATGAGCTTGCCCGCTATCAATTGACAAGCTAGGCACATTTTGTTATCCTGGATGGAGGCTACCTTGTAGCCTCACTTCCCTTTCTCCACATCACCATAGGTTTCCTTTATACACTGTGCCAGAGAGCGATTTGTAGCCTTCTTTGGATAGAAATGGTGAGGGTTTGGTCCTTGCATGCTTAGTCTGGTGATCATGTGGATTATCCCCGGATACACAGTCACATGTCTATCCAAATAGAGATAACCTCCATGGTAGCATGACAGGAGGAGTTTAACGCACGTGTTAACCTCCTGATGTCTGTCGAAGGATCGTGGACCTTACGATCTCCTTGATCCATGGTTAGGGAACTATCTTAGGCTTCTTCCCAGTCATCTTTGTTAGGTACCAATGCAGTGTGAGCATCATATAATTATTCCATTCTCCCAAGTTAAATTCACTTATCTTGAGATTTGGGATCAGTCCTAGTTGTATTCTGACTGCGCATATCCCCTTCGGGAGGTACGCACTGATGAGAATGTACTCGAAGTCACACAGGATGTTATCATGACTAACTACGCCAGCCAGAGGCAGGATGTATTTGGGAAAGACTGATGAGATATGCTTTGCATTGGCTAGATCATCGCGATCCTTGCTTCTTTTCTCAATCATGGTTTGGGATGGCACAAATCGACATCCAGTCGAAGGGGAGGCTTGAAATATGCCTGTCGATGATGCCTATATACCTATAGACATGAATCTCTCATCCATAAGGTCAATCAAGATATCTTCTACAGATTTCTTTACTACGCTAAGGTCGCCCAACATGCACACTCATAATCAAATAGCTCGGGTAGGCAATCAGACACTCAAGGTAATCCAACGGATGACAAGGTCTAGAGAGTATAGTGCGTTATGCGATCAATTCTCTGTGGGCTCGAATATCTTAGTTTGAAAAAGTGGCCCCGATGAGGCATACAACAGATTAAATAAGAAATTTCGTAATGGATTCCTTTAACGGCTCGAAATTCCCTAATCAAAATGAATCCATCCATTATGGCATGGTCCCAACGGTCCAATGGCGATCTTTCTGGCAATAAATTCATTTCTAGCCATTCCAGGGCATCGTTCTAACGATTGGGATGCCTCCAACAGTCATATAGCTTTGTCATGGAAAAGTGCCATTCTATGTTGTTTTTCTATTCCAGTGAGGTTCAAGTTCTACAAGTCTCTGGGTTCCTCTTTCCATTCTTATTCTTATCTTCTCTTAGCATAGTAACTTCACACTATTGAGGGTCTTTCAGAGGGTTCAAATGTGATACTTCTTCTCTTACTATTTCTGGGGTAGGTGCTCTTCTCTCCTTCATGGATAGGTTCTTTAAGAATTCTTGTGTTTTTTCAACCTCAACAACTAATTCTCTGGACCTCAATTGATTCAACTTGTCCTCTTGTTCTTGTATCGGTCACTCTATTTTCCAGGCTATAAAGTCCCTTAATTCTTGCTTTTTCTATTCTGTGGATTCTGCTTCTTCTTTCCTTTGGATATGATATTTCTCAATCTAGGTTTTTCCTAACAAAAGTGAAAAAGGGGCGTTGTTCTCAACAAACTTAATGACCTGAAATTATTCTTTAGTTGATGCTCCATGGGCTCTCATAGGTACATGAGTAAGTCTTCCACATAGGGTTATCATCTTTCCTTTAAACAATCCTATTCCTCCCAATGAAGGAATCATAACATGATTTCCCAAAAGCTTTCTGGCGTGATATTCACCTATGTTTCTTCATCCAATACAAAATCTATGTTGAAGTCTCCTATACTTGTTTCTATGCACTAGTTCTCTTTTAAGATCTATGGTAAACTGATGTCTTTGTTATCATTCAATGTTTCTTTCATCTGCAATAATATAGTCTCTATTTCTTTCTGGTTCTCTAACATATCCTTAGTCTCTTGGCCTTCTTCATAGTTTTCTTGTCTTATGTTCATCTTTTCAACTTTAGCAATCATTATAGAGCAATCCAAAACCTCGTGACCAACAAATTTACAACAAATACAAATAGGACCGATACTAGGGAATTCCTTAGCAAGATGTCTCGATCTTCTGCAGTTATAACATAGTGTCAATCCTCTCTTTCTCTTAAATGATCCCCAACCTTTCCTATACTACGCACTAGGATCACAGTGATGGACCTGCAATCTGTAAAAATTCTTTCTAGGGTCATGCATCCACTTGTTAGTCCAAAAATTCTTTCTATGCATAGGAATAACATGTCTTTCACTATCTCTATCAAATTTATCCAGATCAAATATTCTTTCTTCTAGTTGTGCCCTAGTTTCCAGACAAAATATATCAATCAAACCTAAATTCATACTTTCAAAGAAAGTTTTCCAATTATCTTACCTTTATTAGAGCACAAAGCTTTAAGATATTACCTATTTTATTCATTTCATACTTCTCTTATTAAAACAGAGCTTCATAAGTCAAGTAGAATACTATGCACTACAACAATAGATCTACACACATAGATTTTTCTTCTCTTCAGTTCCCAGCAATAACAGTTTCAGGTCCTGGCAACAGAACCACTTGTTGGCACAGGGGCAAACCTGGGGTTCAATGCTTCAACAACAAACCAAAAAAACCCTAACTACCGGACCTTTCGGCAACACCTGCGAAGCAGATGAAGTCTCACCCGAGGTAGAGGCAGGGGGGGCTGCAAGACTCAAGTGTATACAACCTAGCTGGAACACAGATCTGTGATCACAATACTTAACAGAGAACTTCACCAACTATATGCATTAAGTTCTAAGTCTTATTCACATCGCAGATTAACCCTCATTACAGATCAACATAGTAGTAACCAAGGTTTAAGCATATCTAATCATTTAACACATAGTATCAGAGCAGATCTAACATTCATTCATATATAAAACACTAAGCATCAATGTATCTACCTATCGTGCACCTAGGTTAAGCAAATAAATAAATAAACACCATGAACAACATTGTATAAAGCACAATAAAAAAGGATATATGTGGTTCACCCCAGTGTGGGGCTACATCCACCAACTCTTCTCTTCTTCTTTATTATTCTCTTCAATATTCTTATAGACACCAAGCCACATATCCAACTCCACAAAGGATAGGAGATATGCATGCATCTCACTAGATCCTCCTTCCTTGAGCTAGGTCAAAGCACAAAGCCTTACACAGTCTATGCACCAAGCACTTACAAAATGCTTGCACTTAGCTCTGCAAGCCTCAACACATTCATGCACAAATCTTATCTAATCATGCACTAAGCCACACTTCATATCTATCTCTCTTACATTACTTAGATACTTATTTATACATTACAAAAGAGGCCTAAACATGGGTAAGACCCATGGGCTGACATCCCATACCCGTTACATAAACCCTAAAATCTCAAAAAGCCTACAAATGGGCGAGATCCTGCAATCTCTTCTTTTCCTGGGCACTCCATCTTCGACAAGCCTGTCGAAGTCCAAAAAATGGTCAAACATGACCAACGTTTCCACAAAAGTTGGTCGAGGGCCAACACACGACAATATATATTGTCTATTATGTTTCTGTTTTGGTCCCAAGGATTAGGGTGTTCAAGGTTTCTATAGAAAAGGGTTTTCCCTATGCTATAGCTCTTTGATATACATGCGGGTTCCAACAATAGTACTCAACCCAATATCTCAGGAAACCAACTAAGGAGGCTAGACTAAGCCCTTAATCGTACTACTCGACTACCCAGGTACTAGAGAGTATATTCTCGAGTGTTGTTCTCGGTGGCACTACAACAGTCAGGCGACCAATGGTTTATCTACATAGAGCTTCATGATATCTAGTTCGATCCATATACAGGTGATGTATGATGTGCTACCACTCGAAGGGGTACCAATAGGGGTTACAAGGGTGGCCAACAATGTGTGCTTAAGTAACACTTTTAGTTCCTTGATGTATGCTTCTCTGACTATGGATTTATGTGTTGAACAACATATAGCTATAGCTTTAAGACGTTGTAATATGTCTCTACCTTGAAAAAAAAAATAACCCACAATTTTCTACCAAGGAAAGTGCTCTGATACCACTTCTAAGGTACCAGATCTATTATAATAGCCAAAGCATAAATATTTTAGAGAATAACAGTAGAACAACACAATATATGAGACTACAATACCAGAATAATACCTTTATTGATAGGAAACAATGTTTGCTTGCCTCTTCGAGAGGGAAACCTCCAACAGAGGAGATCTTTATTAAAATAATTCTCAAGAAAAAAACTTATCATGCCCTTGACTCCTATTTATACTAAATCTATCTACCAAAAGAACAATCTAGAGGAATATCTTCTAGAAGTGAAAGCTTCTATTAGGTCTTCTTACATTTGACTTATTCTTCCTTATTACTAGGCCTTTTTAATATTGGCCTTTATTACATGGAAAATATATTATTCTACCTACGTGAGGGGTTAGGGTGGTTAGGTCTCTAAAAATAAGTATGATGATGATTATTGAGACCATATATGCTCTACCATACCTTAAGAAATGTAAGGAATTACTTGGATTTCTTTAGAATGTTATGTATGTGCTAAAAAAACAGTAAGAGAGGCATTCCAAGTGTTGGTGCAATTATATGCATAATATATTACCAAACATAAATTATCAATCAAGATTCGTAATCAGTAGAGTTGATGAACTATATGTGTCGATCCCAGATAGGTTTGTATGTCTACTAATAATAACTCAAACAAGAAAACAATCTAAAAAACAACACTTTGTTTTCACACTTCAAAGATAACACTCTTCACACAATTCAAAAATTAGAAAGAAAAACTCATAAACAAGCATATGATCTAACGTTCTTGCTTAGGTGATGGACCTGTTCATTGATGGATCATGAAAGGAAAAGATGAAATTTGATTCTATCTTCTAGAGAAACTAAACTAACAATAATTAACACTCTGCACATTCTTAAAAGGGAAACTCAATCAAGCTTAAAAGAAATACGGGTCAAAGTAAAACACTCCATTATAGGTACATGTAGGGTTAGAGATGGAGGTCTTGATTGTGCATGTGTTTGCAAGGTGTAACCTAATCAATTCTGGAAAAGAAGGCTAAGTGCAATGGGATGCTCCATTATAAGCTCATGTATGGTGAAAGATAGAGACTCTACATGTTCCTAGCTTTGCAAAGTACAACAAGCATTGAAATTTTTTAATATAGAAAATGATACTCACGCAAAAATAACAATTAACTACTCATAAATCATTGCACTCATACTATACATAAAACTCTTACTCACTCAAATTCATCACACATCTATATTGTATATCATCAAAGGTATCACTGAAATATAACAGGATTGAATTTTAAATGTTATGATTAAGTACATAATTACTATGTTCACACACACATACACACATAAATCTAGAATTATAATTACAAATAAAATGAAATGAAGCTTACCTTGATTAGGTCGGTGGGCCCTTGTCGTACCAATGAGGAATCTTAAGAAATACTTAAAGAGAAGAATATTTGATCATATGCACGAAATCCATGAATTGCAACTTATCTCATTACTTCAGAAAAACAGAGTACAATCAATAGTTTTCAAAAACCAATCCTACAACATAACTTTTCTTCTCTTCAAGAACCAATCTTAGACCATAAAAATTCCCCTTCCCACTCAGACCTATGAGGTATTATTTATACATAAAATCCATGGAGGAATGGATGAAACCGAATCCCCAAACTAAGAAAACAATTTTCACAATTTTAGGATAAATCCCACAAATCTGTGTTTTTTATCAATTTGGGAAGATTCGAGTTAGGGCTCCACCCATATATTCCAAGCAAATTCTAAGTTTGAAACATTTCTCACGTATTACTCAATTTTCCATATTCTAGACAAAACTCATGTCTTCGAATTTCTAGATCTGATACCATATGTATGGAAATCGAGGCGCAAGTTGGCAGTTTGAAAGTTTTGCTAATTTTGGCAGAATCATTCCCCCTGAGCTGGAGATCCACATGTGTGAGCTAGGTGAATTCTAACACATGTATCTTCCTAAAAACATCGTTCAGGAAAAAAACTATGTGCCCGATTTTCTTCTAGAAACATTCAAAAATTATGAATTATGTCTAGTACCAGATTAGCACAATTGGTATCGGATTAGAACAGTTAGTACCGAAATCCTGTAAGCAAGGGTTTAGTATCAAATGAACATAGTCATGACTATGGGTACCAGACCAAGGTGATGGTAGTATTGTATGGAGCTAGTACCAAAATAGGTGCAATCTAGTACTGGAAGAGGTGGAGAGCTGGTACTAGATGAAGCTGATACCGGAAGAAGTGGAGTGTTGGTACTAGATGAAGCTGGTATTGGAAGAGGTACAAAGCTAGTACCAGATAGAGATGGTACTAGAAGAGGTGGAGAGCTGGTATCAGATGGATCACAGAGCTGGTACCAGTTGAAGCACAGAGCTGGTACCAGATGAAGCATAGAGCTGGTATCGGATGAAGCACAGAGCTGGTACCAGATGAAGCTGGTACTGGAAGAGGCAGAGAGATGGTATTGAAAGAGGTGCAAAGATGGTATTGACACTCTAAACTGAAATTGGGTTGCAGCAAATCAATCCCGAGGAAACCTCGAACCACTTTGGATTAGAAGCTTCGCTCCTCCAACCCGAGAGGGATCTCTCAAAAAATGTCACAAAATGATCTTCAGTAAACGTGAAATGGTGGGAAGATTTATGGGTAAATGATGGTCTTGGATTTTTAGAGTTTGGGGGTTAAACCAGGGAAATGGTCCATTGGGCATGGAGTCAAGTGAAAGCCGAAGAAAGGAGACAATAGCAGAGATCATTTAACTTGTGAAAAGTGAGGAAAAGTAAGTCTATCTTTCAGTGATTTGATAATCATGATGTGGTAGCAGAAAAAGGAAAGGAAAGACCGATGTAACAGAGAATATATGCAGAATTCTAGAAGTCTAGACTGGTCTTACACCCGTTGATAGCTGGTGCAGAGGAAAGACAACAAACAATTACAGAAAACCAACATTCATTCGTTATAGTAGTAGTCATACTAAAGTATAACGAAGCACATCAGTTAGAAGAAAATGAAATTGTAATGCAGTCGTGATAGGATAAGGAAGAAATAAACAATATGATAATGAAAATATCAATTGCCGGTAAGGAGCATATAAAATGAAATCCAAACAGATTAACATAGTTGAAAGAAAAGAAGAACATGCTGAAAGAAATCGACCGTGATGAATCTCATAGTCACAAGAAAAAAATCATCTTTATTTCTCTATGACTGGCTGCAACCAATATTTGCCTATGTTTGAGGTGCTCAAGAAGAAGACACACGCCTATGGAGGCATCACAATAAATTACTACAGGTCTCTCCTTCACTTGCCCCTTTCCTTCACCAAACCCAAGAAGCTCTGCAATGTTTCATCTTTTTCTGATGCCACTTCTTCCTATGACCGATAGATTCTTCCTTATGATGCCTGCAATGCCTGCAATAATGATGATGATTCCATAAATCCTGTATCCACTTTCATGTTGAAGAGAATTCATGAAGATTCACCCAATCTAGGTCAAGAGATTGATCGGTTGGCCGATGATTTCATCGCTAGTTTTCATGAAAGTTTCTGACTGGAGAGACAATGGTCATATATGCAATATCAAGAGATGCTCTCCAGGAGCACTTAAATTTTAGGTAATATTAATAGATGATGAAGCGTTCTTATATCTCTTAACTGACTGGAATGCAACAATAAAATATATAAATTTCCAATCTTCAATGTGGCATTTTATCCTCCACTCCTCCGGCCAAGCATAGAAGGCTTCATCAATTTTTCTAGAGGAGAACAAATGGTTGTACAATCAATGCATTTATCCGTACTTGGAGATTCAAATAGGCAACCTCGTAGCTCTAACTAAGATTCCATTTCATTGAACTATTGAAGCATGACTTGTAATTATCAGGTATATATTTCATAGAATATCCCTTTGTTGTGTAATGGATCCCATCAACCATTGAGCAACAACAAAGACAGTAAATGTATTAGATTTATTTCTCCACCTGTTTGCATTGCTATCAAAATCTGAGTGTAGTGGAGTGACTTGGCCTTCAGTGGATAATTGAGAAATTTGGGCGAAAGTGCCTAATTTGCATTGGAAATTTTCAATATATGTTACAACATAGGCTCCATCTAGGGATGGTACTTTCTCGTAAAGTGCGAAGAATAGTAGACCAGGTGCCTTCATCCATTGGGTGACCTTACGCAAAAGATGTAATTCTGAGTTCTCCTGCCAGTGAAATCACCATCGAAAACTTTTAATGGAGTCGCCAGAGCATGTGCAACCAATATTTTCCTATGACTGGCTTCTCAACCAGGCCTTAGGACTATGAAAATGTCATTCTCCCAGGGATAGATATCAACTTCGAAATTCCCCGACAATGGCGCCAAAATGTTGACACTCGGAACTGAAATTGGGTTGCAGCAAATCAATCCCGAGGAAACCTCGAACCACTTTGGATTAGAATCTGCCCTCCTCCAACCCGAGAGGGATCTCTCGAAAAATGTCACAAAATGATCTTCAGTAAACGTGAAATGGTGGGCAAATTTATGGGTAAATGATGGTCTTGGATTTTTAGAGTTTGGGGGTTAAACGAGGGAAATGGTCCATTGGGCATGGAGTCAAGTGAAAGTCGAAGAAAGGAGACAATAGTAGAGATCATTTAACTTACGGAAAGTGAGGCAAAGTAAGTCTATCTTTCAGCAATTTGATAATCATGATGCGGTAGCAGAAAAAGGAAAGGAAAGACCAATGTAGCAGAGAATATATGAAGAATTCCAGAAGTGTAGACTAGTCTTACACCCGCTGATAGCTGGTGCAGAGGAAAGACAACAAACAATTACAGAAAACCAACATTCATTCATTATAGTAGTGGTCGTACTAAAGTATAACGAAGCACATCAGTTAGAAGAAAACGAAATTGTAATGCAATCGTGACGGGATAAGGAGGAAATAAACAATATGATAATGACAATATCAACTGCGGTTAAGGAGCATATAAAATGAAATCCAAATAGATTAACACAGTTGAAAGAAAAGAAGAACATGCTGAAAGAAATCGATCGTGATGAATCTCACAGTCACAAGAAAAAAATCATCTTTATTTCTCCAATCTGGCTTACAAAATAACTCAGCATTACACAAGGACCCCTCTTCACAGAGGTTTTCCCCTAGCGCTGCACTCACGTCCCCTTTTATTTTTGTTACATCAACACTTATTTAACTATTCTCACCCACAATACGTTACATAACTCATATCTCCGCGTTTACAAAAATAATCTAAAAGAAATATGAAACGCTTCACCTTCATGGAATCTGCAGCTGCCAGATGCTCCGCCAGCGTTTTGAATCGTTTGACAAGTGGTCAGGGATTTCTGCGTTACACCTTCAACGTATTTCCAGGAAACCTGCCCGAACTATTGGTGCCCATTGTAAAATATAATTTGAAAACCTAGGTGTATCAATTTGAGTCCCAATCTATGGAGACGAAGGATTCTGCTGTACTCTCAATTTCTCACGTCGTCTTTGTTGTGCAACGTGCGCTTGAGATCTTAACTAGTTCATTCTTAATTTTAAAGGCACTATGAGATTGAGCATTTATTGCGTGGTGTAATCTCTATAACTTGTGACTCATCTTCAATGCTTCTAACCTCAATAGGCAATTCTCTTTTGTTATCTGAGAATATTGTTGTGAAGTGCAATATTTAATTTGTTCAGTAACTGCAGGTTCTCTGCTAGACAACATCCTTTTCTGCTTTCTCGCGTCTATCACTTGCTGATACACTGCCTCATCAGAGCCTGAAATGCTCCAAGAATGTGAGATGTCTTCCCCGTTGCCTCTAGGATAATTTCAATGAATCTTGAATTGGGCACCTCTTGTCCACAGACACGGGCACTGATTTCTTTGTGGGCACTGTAGTTTTATCCCCAGAAGCATTTAGATTAGTAGAAAGGTTCATATGGTCGCATTCGATATTTCCCATAAGATATGTTTATGTGTTGAATTGTGCTTGATGGATTGGAGCCGAGTTTTTCTGGATGCCCATTTGGTTTGAATAAGAAACAAGCATCTGATTTGACTGCATCCCTGTTAAAGAGAGCGAAACAGGGACAAACCTTTCAGATCCTTGCCTGGTAATAACTGTCTGCTCCAAAAATGAAAAAAGTTACCGTTGTTGCTTTATTAAAACACCTCTTTTTTCCTGTGATGAATCATATTTTGATTTGAGATGGCATCATATACTCGATTGAACCATAAACGGAAAAGGTGTTAAGCCTGAAAATGATTGCAGTTACAAAATTTTGGAGTTTTCAAGGAGACAAGAAAGATACAGCCCATCAGGATAAAACCAACTTTGCTCATATCAGATTTAAAGGCCTTTGGTTACTGTAAGTAGGCCATGTTGATCTTCCAAGCCACCCGTGTCAAATTTGAAGTACGTGGATAGATAAATGACTTATCATAGAGTGAAGTTTTCAATATGTCTGAAATTTCTTTCTAATTCTGTTCAGAGTCATGATTGAAAACAATATCCATTTACGACCAAAGAAAATTAAAATCTATCAACAACATTAAATGCACTACAATAAATCCCGCAGAACCCAGTGACAAAAATGACCGTCCCTTCTTTCTCTGCAACTATATATATATATATACGTTCAGAGTGCTCTGCAATCATATTCCTATTCACTGCATTGCAATTAATTGATGATGAAGCATGCAAAGATGATGAAGATTGTGCCATCTGGTGAAGCCTTGGCAACCGCATGCCACACCATCTTCACAATATTATGTTTGAGGTGCTCAAGAATAAGACATGCGCCTATGGAGGCATCATAATAAATTACTACAGGTCTCTCCTTCACTTGCCCCGTTCCTTCACCAAACCCAAGAAGCTCTGCAATGTTTCAGCTTCTTCTAATGCCACTTCTTCCTATGACTGGTAGCTTCTTCCTTATGATGCCTGCAATGCCTACAGTAATGATGATGATTCCATAAATCATGTATCCACTTTCATGTTGAAGAGAATTCATGAAGATGCGCCCAATCTAGGTCAAGACATTGATCGATTGGCCAATGATTTCATTGCTAGATTTCATGAAAGTTTCCAACTGGAGAGACAACGATCATATAGGAAATATCAGGAGATGCTCGCCAGGAGCACTTAAATTTTAGGTAATATTAATAGATGATGAATCATTCTTAGATCTCTAAACTAACTGGAATGTAGCAATAAAACATATAAATTGCCAATCTTCAATGTGGCATTTTATCCTCCACTCCTCTGGCCAAGCATAGAAGGCTTCATCGATTTTTTTAGAGGAGAATAAATGGTTGTACAGTCAATGCATTTATCCATACTTGTATATTCAAATAGGCAACCTGGTAGCTCTAACTGATATTCCATTTCATTGAACTATTGAAGCACGACTTGTAATTATCAGATAGATATTCCATAGAAGATCCCTCTATTGTGTAATAGATCCCGTCAACCATTGAGAAGCAACAGAGACAGTAAACGTATTAGATTTACTTCTCCACCTCTTTGCATTGCTATCAAAATCTGAGTGTAGTGGAGTGACTTGGACTTCGGTGGATAATTGAGAAATTTGGGCGAAAGTGCCTAAGTTGCATCATAAATTTTCAATATCTGTTACAACATAGGCTCCATCTAGGGATGGTACTTTCCCTTAAAGTTCCAAGAATAGTAGACCAAGTTCCTTCATCCATTGGGTGACCTTACGTGAAAGATATAATTCTGAGTTCTCCTACCAGTGAAATCACCATCGAAAACTTTTAATGGAGTCGCCAGAGCATGTGCAACCAATATTTTCCTATGACCGGTTGCTCAACTAGGCCTTAGGACTATGAAAATGTCATTCTCCTAGGGATAGATATCAACTTCGAAATTCCCCGACAACAGCGCCAAAATGTTGACACTTGGAACTGAAATTGGGTTGCAGCAAATCAACCCCGAGGCAACCTCGAACCACTTTGGATTAGAAGTTTCCCTCCTCCAACCCGAGAGGGATCTCTTGAAAAATGTCACAAAATGATCTTCAGTAAATGTGAAATGGTGGGCAGATTTATGGGTAAATGATGGTCTTGGATTTTTAGAGTTTGGGGGTTAAACTAGGGAAATGGTCCATTGGGCATGGAGTCAAGTGAAAGCCAAAGAAAGGAGACAATAGCAGAGATCATTTAACTTGCGGAGAGTGAGGCAAAGTAAGTCTATCTTCCAAGAATGTGAGATGTATTCCCTGTTGCCTCCAAGATAATTTCAATGAATCCTGAATTGGGCACCTCTTGTCCATAGACACGAGCACTGATTTCTTTGTGGGCACTGCAATTTTATCCCCAGAAGCATTCAGATTAGCAGAAAGGTTCATATGGTCACATTCGATATTGCCCATAAGATATGTTTTTGTGTTGAATTGTTCTTGATGGATTGGAGCCGAGTTTTTCTGGATGCCCAATTGGTTTGAACAAGAAACAAGCATCTGATTTGACTGCATCCCTGTTAAAGAGAGCGAAACAGGGACAAACCTTTTAGATCCTTGCCTGGTAATCACTGTCTGCTCCAAAAATGAAAAAAGTTGCCTCTATTGCTTTATTACAGCACCTCTTTTCCCCATGATGAATCATCTTTTTATTTGATATGGCATCATATACTCGATTGAACTAGAAATGGAAAAGGTGTTAAGCCCGGAAATGATTGCAGTTACAAAATTTCGGAGTTTTCAAGGAGACAAGAAAGATACATCCCATCAGGATAAAACCAACTTTGCTCATATCAGATTTAAAGGCCTTTGGTTGTTGTAAGTAGGCCATGTGGATCTTCCAATCCACCCATGTCAAATTCGAAGTACGTGGACAGATAAATGACTTATCATAGAGTGAAGTTTTCAATATGTCTGAAATTTCTTTCTAATTCTGTTCAGAGTCATGATTGAAAACAATATCCATTTACGGCCAAAGAAAATTAAAATCTGTCAACAACATTAAATGCACTACAATAAATCCTGCAGAACCCAGCAACAAAAACGACCGTCCCTTCTTTCTCTACAACTATATATATATATATATATATATATATATATATACACGTTCATAGTGCTCTGCAATCATATTCCTATTCACTGCATTGCAATTAATTGATGATGAAGCATGCAAAGATGATGAAGATTGCGACATCTAGTGCAGCCTTGGCAACCACATGCCACACCATCTTCACAATATTATGTTTGAGGTGCTTAAGAAGAAGACGTGCGCCTATGGAGGCATCACAATAAATTACTACAGGTCTCTCCTTCACTTGCCCCGTTCCTTCACCAAACCCAAGAAGCTCTGCAATGTTTCAGTTTCTTCTGATGCCACTTCTTCCTATGACCGACAAATTCTTCCTTATGATGCCTGCAATGCCTGGAATAATGATGACAATTCCATAAATCCTGTATCCACTTTCAAGTTGAAGAGAATTCATGAAGATGTGCCCAATCTAGGTCAAGAGATTGATCGATTGGCCGATGATTTATTTGCTAGTTTTCATGAAAGTTTCTGACTGGAGAGACAACGATCATATAGGAAATATTAGGAGATTCTCGCCAGGAGGACTTAAATTTTAGGTAATATTAATAGATGATGAAGCATTCTTAGATCTCTAAACTAACTAGAATGCAACAATAAAATATATAAATTGCCAATCTTCAATGTGGCATTTTATCCTCCACTCCTCCGGCCAAGCGCAGAAGGCTTCATCGATTTTTCTAGAGGAGAACAAATGGTTGTAAAGTCAATGCATTTATCCGTACTTGGAGATTCAAATAGGAAACCTGGTGGCTCTAACTGAGATTCCATTTCATTGAACTATTGAAGCACGACTTGTAATTATCAGGTAGATATTCCATAGAAGATCCCTCTGTTGTGTAATGGATCCCATCAACCATTGAGAAACAACAGAGACAGTAAACGTATTAGATTTACTTCTCCACCTGTTTTCATTTCTATCAAAATCTGAGTGTAGTGGAGTGACTTGGCCTTTGGTGGATAATTGAGAAATTTGGGTAAAAGTGCCTAAGTTGCATCAGAAATTTTCAATATCTGTTACAACAGTTGGTACTGAATGGAGCTGGTATCGAAAGAGGTGGAGAGTTGGTACCAGATAAAGCACAGAGATGGTACTAGATGAAGCGCAGAGCTGGTACCGGATAAAGCATAGAGCTAGTACCAGATGCAATGTTGTGTTGGCACTGAATTAGGTTGAACCTGGGTACCGAAATAGGTGGAGCCTTGGTATCGGAATATACTAGGTACTAGAATAGGTGGAACCTTGGTATCATAATAGACTGGGTACTGAAATAGGTGGAACCTTGGTACCGAAATAGATTGGGTACCAGAATAGGTGGAGCCTTTGTACCAGAATAGACTGGGTACCAGATCATGCCATAGTTGCAATACTGGATCGTGCTATAGTTGTAGTATTGGAATAGTGAGGTACCAGATTAATCTACTTAAGAGTCAAAGTGATTAGGATCATACATAATCAAGCATTTAATCAAATTAACTCAAGAAAACTAAACAAAACATGCCTTAATCATGAGTTACCTCTCTATGCAAATGGACAAGGTCATCAAGTGTATTTGTGGAGGAAACAATCAATTATATACACATAGCATAGGTAAAATAGGCTCAAATAGAGGGTAATATAGGGTAATAAAGGTGTCAAAATGGAGACTCAACATTCCCCCATGCTTAAGTCATTGCATGTCCTCATGCAACAATGATCTTCAAAATTTCAAAATTGATGGTACTCCTCACTTGATCAAGCATTCCCCGACGTTCCACCCTTCTTCAACTCCTAAGTTCCTACTACACAATATACAATTCCTGGCCTATGCTTCACACTTCTTACCCATGGAAAAGTAGCTATGACGAAAAAGTGGATTCATGAGTAATAGATTAGATATGTTAGTGATTTGACGTTAATTCTTATCCAATTTGTTGTGGATCATAGTTAGGAGAAAGGGTTGGATGTGACTCTAATATGATTATAGGATAGTGGACAAGAGTTTTCATAATGACTTTGACTAATAGGCCCCCCCTGGCTATATTACCTTTAAAATAAAAGTGATATAAGCATAGTTTAGATCTCATTTGAAGAGAGGAACACATAAAAGAATACATCCCAAGACGATTAACTGATTTCTTATCCAAGTTTTTAGAGATGAATCTCTTCTTGCTTAGGTAAGGTGAATTACATATACTGAGGGTCCCACTTTCATGCAAACCTATTTATTTTAAAGATAGAACTCTAAACTAGATACTTGAAGGTTCTTAAGAACATCATCCGAGAGATATAAAGGTCATCTCCTAGCCTTGATTTGATAATGATTTAGAATGAGACCCAAGGGTTTTTGTTCAGTTTTATGTGTGCCACTTTATGTTTTTCAACTCCCTTTACTCGGCATAGCCCCGCTGCCAGCATGCCTATTCAGTACCTTGACGAGTTTACCTTAGTACCATACAAGCATGGCCTCATTGCTAGCAGGCCTGTTTAGTACCTTGGCGGGTTTACTTGTACTTCCTGATACTTACTTTTTATTATATTACTCAAAATATTTAGAATGATGTATACTATTCATTGACAGTTTTAGAGTATAATGAAGGTAGGTGGTATGAGAGTGTTTTAGAGTTGTTAGGCACATAATTAACTGCTTGCAATTATCCCAAGGCTGACATCATCCACATTAGACTTAAATCTCAACTATTCAATGTATAATGGAACATCTTGGATAATGACTAAGAGGTCCCTCTAGTTAATCCTATTAGGGTTCTCATGAAAGTTCATTGAGGTTTTGCAAGGGCGGTTTGCCACATGAGGTTTTCATCAATACCACCCAAGAGAAACTTGTAAGGATAAACTTAGATAAGAACTTGTTGAATCAACTAGGTTAGTATTATACATAATGGTGTTACCACTTTTCAATGGATATTTTAATTAGCAATCATGTTTTCAAAATGATGAGGTAATAAGACAGGTGCACCCATTATCATATAGAGCTAAATGTGGAAATATCTTCTTAAAGGATAGCAAGGATGATTAATTTAGGGGTGAGTGTATAAATCTAGGAGGAATATGTATATGAGAGCTTGCATAAGTTCAAGGTAGGGAGCATGCAATAATTGAGGATAGGAGGATGTATGAGAGTAACCACATGTTTAATACATAATTAGTCCAATTCCTTAATAAAATGAAAAAATGTTGAGTTTATACATCCTATTACTTGAAGCATTTAAATCGAGCAAAAAAAACTTTGAATATAGGATAATGACTACCAACACCTCATTACCAGTACCAGATCACCTTAGTACCAGATGAACATAGATTTTTTCCCAGTACTGGATGAGCGCAAAGTTTCTCCTACAATGCCGGATGAATGCATATTTTTTCCCAGTACCAGATGAATGCAAATTTATTCATAGTACCGGATGAGCGCAGAGGAAAACATTGTTTGCAGTACCGGATGAACATAATTTTGCAGTTCCGGAACAAAATTTTGTAGTACCGGAACAAAACAATACCAGAATTATGGAAATGACTATCAAATTCCAGCACTAAACATGTTGATTTGGCCTTGTCGATGGAAGTTGAAAAAGAATATGAAGGTCTTAACGGACACTCCCCCATGCCTAAGGTTTTTCATGGCCTCATGCAAACAATGTGAGACACTAAAAAAAAGATTCTTAGAGGGTTGCGAACATCTGCTAAAAACAAACTAGTATAACTAATTAAAACTAGATTTGTATTCATGCTTACAAATAGAAAATTCAGGGAAGATGTCAAAAGTTGAATTATTAGCTATGAATAAAATAGTTTGTAATTAATATTCAATTTCAATTGTTATTAAAAATATCACTTAATTAATCATCCTTGTGAAATAGTTGTCTTAAAATAGATAGGTAATAATAAAGCACGAATGCATAATTTTTAACAACTTAAGGAAAAAGAAGAATTTTGAAGAAATTGGTCATGAAGCACTCCCTTAAGTGTTATCTTTCGTTGACAAGGATGTCCTCTTCTCTTTTGAAACCATTCCAGTATTATGTGTGCATTCGGAGGATGAAGAGATTACCTTCTCATAAAATTCCAAACAAAATTATCATAACTTTTAGAAAGAAATCTACTATAGAAACAAAAGATCTTAAACTGATTGATTTAATAGCTTTTGACATTCCCATTTATGAAAAGTATGAAAGATAGGTTTCATTGCAACATTTATTTCTTTATTTACTATCCTACTCTAATTGAACAAATCAAAATGTCCGTCAAGTATAGGAATACTTCCAGTGAAGACATGTGCATAATAGGGTTAGAAATATATCCATACTCGAGTTTAAAAGATAAATTTTAATGCATACCAGAGTATGAAGGACTAGCTTCTTTGATGATGAGATCAAACAATAATGAAAAGTAAAAGAGTAGTGTGACCCGACAACTAATTGGAACAATCTTTCAATAGGATCAAGATATTCTTGTTTCCCTTCTTTTTTTAGGTCACACAACATGTCCTCTTTTTCCATTCCACACGAAGTATCTTCTTCAAGATGATTAGTCTCTGAGGTACATAAAGGATCTATTGAGAGGCATGCTAAGAACTCCTCAATCTCAGGTTCCAATGGTTGCTCTCCATTGCATTCTATCCATGATTCTTTAGTCTCCTCAACAAATTGATAATAGGAATCCGAAGGGACTTCTAAATATTCTTGTAGAGAGACAACTAAATTCTTGGCTACTGTCAAGATATGATCTTCTTGAGAGGTGGATATCCCAACTGCTACTAGAATGCGATAAAGTTATTGGAGGAACATTCTTCAAGCGCTTGATCATCCTTGAAATACTCTAGCTAGTTGATGATCCCTGTCTCACAACACAAATTAGTACTCAAGGGTTCTTACAGCACCCCAAACATGATTTATCATAAAATATATGAATTTTAAAACTATTTTCAAAAATAAAACACACCAAACTTGAACTCCTTGCATTACTGGGACCCTGTTGTCACCAGGTTATTTGTTCACACAAGCTATCCCATAATGAAAACACAATTTTGCATAAAGGAAGGAAAAACACACTTGCATTAAAAGAAGAGAGGACAACCTAACTTTAGAGCAACCCCACTAAAGTGGATGCGTGGGCTCTTCCTGTACATCTTACCATATTCTCTCTGCCCTTAATTCGTCCACAAAACCAATCCAAAACCATTAAATCAATCTAATCCAAACACTGCCTATTATCGTTTACAACTCCCCGACAAAAACGCCAAAATGTTGGTGCAATTATATGCATAATATATAGCCAAACATAAATTATCAACTGGGATTCGTAATCACTAGAGTTGATGCACTATATGTGCCAGTAACAGATAATTTCCTATGTCTAATGAGTATAGCTCAGTCAAGAAAACAATCTAAAAACCAACACTCTGTTTTCACACTTCAAAGATAACACTCTTCACACAATTCAAAAATTAGAAAGCAAAACTCACAAACAAGCATATGATCTAACGTTCTTGCTTAGGTGATGGACCTATTCATTGATAGATCATGAAAGGAAAATATGAACTTTGATTCTATCTCCTAGAGAAACTAAACTAATAATAATTAACACTCTTCACATTCTTAAAAGAGAAACTCAATCAATCTTAAAAGAAATACCGGTGAAAGTAAAACACTCCATTATAGGTGCATGTAGGGTGAGAGATGGAGGTATTGATTGTGCATGTGTTTGCAAGGTGTAACCTAATCAATTTTGGAAACGAAGGCTAAGTGTAGTGGGATGCTCCATTATAGGATCATATATGGTGAAAGATAGAGACTCCACTAGTTCCTAGCTTTGCAAAGTACAACAAGCATTTAAAATGTTTAATCTAGCAAATGATACTCACACAGAAATAACAATTAACTACTCATAAATCATTGCACTCATACTATACATAAAACTCTTACTCACTCAAATTCATCACAGATCTATATTGTATATCATCAAAGGTATCATTGAAATATAACAAGACTAAATTTTAAATGCTAAGATTAAGTATAGAATTACTATGTTCACACACACATACACATAGAAATCAAGAATTATAATTACAAATAAAATACATTGAAGCTTACCTTGATTGGGTTGGTGGGCCCTTGTCGTACCAACGAGGAATCTTAATAAATACTTAAAGAGAAGAATATTTGTTCATACGCACGAAATCCATGAATTTCAACTTATCTCATTACTTCATAAAAACAGAGTACAATCAATAGTTTTCAAAAACCAATTCTACAACATAACTTTTCTTCTCTTCAAGATCCAATATTACACCATAAAAATTCCCCTTCCCACTTAGACCTATGAGGTCTTATTTATACATAAAATCCATGTAGGAATGGATGAAAATGAATCCCCAAACTAAGAAAACAATTTTCACAATTTTAGGATAAATCCCACAAATCTGTGTTTTTTATCAATTTGGGCAGATTCGAGTTAGGGCTCCACCCATATCTTCCAAACAAATTCTAATTTTGAAAAACTTCTCACAATTTACTCAATTTTCCATATTCTAGACAAAACCCATATCTTCGAATTTCTAGATCTGATACCATATGTACGGAAATCGAGGCACAAGTTGGTAGTTTGAGATTTTTACTAATTTTGGCAGGATCATTCCCCCTGATATGGAGGTCCACATGTCACATGTACGAGATGGGATAATTTTGATACACAAGTCTGCATGAAAACATCTTTCTGGACAAAACCCATGTTCCTGATTGTCTTCTAGAAACATTCAAAAATTTTGAATTATGTCTAGTATCGGATTAGCACAGTTGGTACCAAATTAGAACAGTTAGTATCAGAATCCTATAGGCAGGGGTTTAGTACCAGATGAACACAGTCATGAATATGGGTACTGAACCAGCACGATGGTAGTATTGGGTGGAGCTAGTACCGGAATAGGCGCAATATGGTACTGGATGAAGCTGGTACCAGAAGAGGCAAAAATATGGTACCAGATGAAGATGGTACCGGAAGAAGTGGAGAGTTGGTACCGGAAGAGGTGAAAAGATGGTACCATATGGAGTTGGTACCGAAAGAGGTGGAGATCTAGCATCGGATGAAGCATAGAGTTGGTACTAGATGAAGCACAAAGCTGGTACCGGATGAAGCGCAGAGTTGGCACTGGATGAAGTTGGTACCGAAAGAGGTGGAGAGATGGTACCCAAAGAGGTCAAAAGATGGTACTAGATGGATCTGGTACCAGAAGAGGTGGAGAGATGGTACTGGATGAAGCGTAGAGTTGGTAGTGGATGAAACACAGAGCTGGTACCAGATGCAATTTTGTGTGGGTACCGGATTAGGTGGAACCTGGGTATCAGAATAGGTGGAGCCTTGGTACCGAAATAGACTATGTACTAGAATAGGTGGAACCTTGGTACCAGAATAGACTAGGTACTTGAATAGGTGGAACCTTGGTACTGGAATAGACTGAGTACCAGAATAGTTGGAGCCTTGGTACCAAAATAGACTGGGTACCATATTGCACCATAGTTGCAGTACCAGATCACACTATAGTTGTAGTACCACAATAGTGAGGTACCAAATCAAGCTTCTTAAGAGTCAAAGTGATTAGGATCATACATAATCAAGCATTTAATTGAATTAACTCAAGAAAAATAAACAAATCATGCCTTAATCATGAGTTACCTCTCTATTCACATGGACAAGGTCATCAAGTGTATTTGTGGAGGAAACAATCAATTATGTACACATAACATAGGTAAAACAGGCTCAGATAGAGGGTAATATAGGGTAATAAAGGTGTCAAAATGGAGACTCAACACCAAGATCACCATAACTTTGATGAGTTAGAAGGCTAGGAAGGTCAGTATTGTGACAAATATTTTCAAATTGTGACCTAATATGGGTATATGCATGAAATTTTAATATAAAGTAATTTTAATATTTATCCCTTTCAGTGTCACAAACATGATAGGTTCTTTCAGCCCACAACATTTTGGGGATTTTCCAACAACCAGTTTCACTATGGAGCTCATGAGATTTTGTTCTTATTTTGGAAATGTTGATTTTCTTATTTATAGTAGTCAAAACAAAGAGATACTTTTGATCTTTTATGTTAGGGTTGATCACTTCCTTATAGTATATTAATTTTCTTTTATCCTCTAAATATTTGTTGCACCACAATTTCTCATTAAATTTAGATGTAATAATATTTTTTATACTATCATTATTATGAAAAATTGCCTCTTCCTTTATTCCCCTATTATTTAGCTAAGGCTTGGCATCTTAAATGCATCCCCACTTGAGTCACGAGTGGTTTTGGCTAGATTTTGAAGCAATTTTGGGAATCCTCTTGTCTTCTATGTTGTTTATCTTGTTCTTGTACATTAGGTACTTAGTCATATTCGTGTTCTCAATGGGATAAATGCTTGATTCTACGAGGAGGATAAGATAGGGTGTATTGTCTTTAATTTTGAGATTATAAGTTATAAAAAAAGTTTGGATCTTCTCTAACTTTCTTCAGGATTCTCTAGACATACTACATCCCCAAAATTCACATCCATATAAAATTACAGGAGTGACAAGAGTCTCAAAGAGGAAATTTTTCTTATCCCATAGTCAAAGGTCCATTGATTTACAATTGTTTTCAAGCCCATAGTAAGTTTTCGACTCTCTATTTATCCTTTTCTCGATGTCATAGTTCCATTTAAGCTTGTGATGAATATTGATTCTGAGATATTTGTATGAAGGAACTTCCTCCAAGTTTTATTTTTCATATATGAAAGTATCGTAAGTGATATTTTTACATTTAATTATCATAACCTTCATTTTATCAGTGTTAACAGTCATATGCATACTATAGTAGAAATATTTGAGGATTCTTAGTTCCTTTCCAAGATTATAGGGACTCCTCACCATAGGAACAATATCATTGGTGTAAAGAAGAAGGATGGTGACTATACTAGTGAGAGTTGGGCCGACACAACCTTCTTATTCCAAACAATCCTCTAACTTATCAATGTATGTGCCAAAAAGGGTATGGGATAGGGCAAAACCTTGCTTGACTCTTATATTACAATTAATTTCTTCCAACCAGCCCTCAATTTTCCTAAACTTCACAATAAAATTCTCATACAATCTTATTGCAACAACTCTCAACTGGAAAGGGACTTTTAGTTCATATAATCTATTCTGAAGGTTAGTATTCAGAACTATGTCAAAAACATTTCTAATGTCAATGAAAAAACAAAGGATAATGGTTTTGTTATTGCAATACTCCTCCACAATGATTGTAAGTGTAACAAGGTGTTCGACCATTCAATGGTAGCTCCTAAGTCTGGTCTGGCCTTTATCTCTTTTTCATCACTTTCTAGCCATATGCTAATATTGTTTTCCAAAACAAGTATGTATAGTTTGGATAAAATGGGGCTAATCATAATGGTCCTATAATTAGAGAAATTGTTTTTATCCACAAAATGAAAATAGGTATAACGAGACTTTGAGTCTAGGGTTTAGGGAATCCCTTCTTAACTACTAAATTGAAGAGATTATGTATGTGAGGGATGAGGATAGCCCCTCTAGTTTTTAATATTTCAACTTAGGAGCCTTTCATGTCCTTAGATTTCCATTTTATGATCCACTTAACCACAAACTTTATGTCTTCTATAGAAAAAAATTCATATTTTGTAAAAATGTTTAGAATGTTGTCCACGAAATTAGGGGATTTGTAAAGATTTTTAATGTAGGAATTACAGTCCCTTAGTGTAATCATATTATTTTCTTTAGTTTTATGAGTTAGAATTTGCCTCCATAATTTCTTAGGATCTAGATTAGATAGGTGCAAAAGATTATTTTTCTTTCAATTTATATAGTACCTTATTTTCCTCTTAATTAGGTCTTTGCATCTATTTATCTTATCGTATTTCAAGGACTCATTAGAAGAATCCCTAATGGAGTTTCTAGAAATTTGACACTCATTTTCATACCAAGGGTTGGTTGTTCTATTATTATTTTTACATAACACCATGATAAAGAATTTGTTAATGGAGGTAGAGAGGGTTGTCATAAAATTATTATAGAGGTATTCAATATTGTTCTTATAAGATAAGATATTCAATTCACTATTTAATCCTTTAAGAAAATACCCACTTTATTTTTCTCAAAAATCGAGTGCCTTTGGTTCTCGGAATGTTCTTCAATGAGGCTTATGTGCATGAAAATTTTTAGAGTTGGGGTTAAAGTTCTATAATCAGATTCAGTCTCATGGCTATTGATCTTTTAAACCTGGGGTGTAAGCTCTGTCATTTGATGTCCTTATATTGACGTCCTTTGATGTCATTTAAAAGGTTAAAATTTTGCGTGCATGGTACTTCTGAGTGTTGATATTTTACTTACAGAGCTTACACCCTAGGTTTAAAAGATCAATAGTCAGAAGTACCTTGCACGCACAATTTTCTGGGTCGTTGTCATCCCAAAGATCAACAGATTAAGAGGTTCCTAGAGATGATGAATTCATTTTATTCTACACACATTGATGAAGATGATGGGTTACAAGCAGAGAGTAAGATTCCACCCGAGCCTTCATTTCCAAAGTATATAGCAAATCACAAGATCATGCAGCTGAAGTGAGTTTCTTTGTTGGAAGCTTATGACTTTTAGAGTTGAACAAATTGGTGGCACATAATCTGTGACATTGTTTCCTATCCCATGAATATAAGTCATTCGATTTTATTTCAACCACTTCATTAGACTATCACAAATCCATAGATCTTGATAATTGCAGAGCTTGATTAGCATGTCACCAAAAAATTATTGGTCAAGTCTTAAGAATTTCTTTTGTGTTTGTTATCTAAAAAAGGGTCCTCATCTAATCATAGAGGATTAAGGTTGGAATCATTTCTTAAAACAATAGCTTGATTACTTTCAGTTCTAGCATTAAAGTATCCTAGAAAAGGATACTACCTTCATTTATTAGACTGTAAATATATTGTTCTCAGCTATTATATGGACAAATTTTATCTATATTGTTTTTTTATAAAAGGTAGAATTAATAGGTGTGAAATAACAGATTGTTATATAAATAGTCTTAGCATTAATATCTAAAATATCGATCCACATGTACTAATTGAGAGGCATTTCTTATGAAGATAAATGTGAGGATAAATTTTATTTTTTATGTAACAAGTTATCCCTTGAATCCCTCTGTGGTAGGATTTCTTGTTCCATGCTAAAACCATAATACAAATCCTTCTATGTTAGGGACCTTATATTCTTCGAGTTCCCAAGTTTCAACCAGAAATATGATATCAATTTCACTTGGGATCCAACTTAACATAGGCCCCTTCCTTCATGGAAATCCATGAAAGTTCCAAGAGAGGATCCAGAGTGTCCCAAATTCCTATTTATTATTTTGTTTTGGTCTCTATCCCTAATAATAGTTTTTCAATTCCTAATTATTACCCATTTTCCTTCCTTCCTAGCTTCTTTTTTCTTTTGAACTTCCTTCTTTAATTTAGTTTGGTCTTTTGGAATGA
Source organism: Picea sitchensis (assembly GCA_010110895.2). Classification (NCBI taxonomy): domain Eukaryota; kingdom Viridiplantae; phylum Streptophyta; class Pinopsida; order Pinales; family Pinaceae; genus Picea; species Picea sitchensis. Next base: position 67,785 of record SNQJ01S0005585.1, read on the forward strand.
GGTCTTCATTTATGAATATTCCCTACCCTTTTAAGCTCAAATATTTACTGAGTATGTCATATTTATGATAATTGGATATTACTTTAACACCAATCAAGCTATCTTTATGTTTGATTATTTTTCCCAACCTCTTTTCTTCTATGAGGCAAGTTGTTTCCATTTTGTATTTATTTTTTAGTTCTTCCTCAACTAGTGCTAGCATGTACTCATCTTTCTAATATTTAATACCAAAAATTATGAGTTCCAAGTCTCTTTTGTCATGCTCATCGTCTACCTCTATAATTTTATTCATTTCATCTTTGATGAGTTTGATGTCCAGTTTAATTTATAAACTGTTTAGGGCCAAATTGTTAATCAGCTCTTCTTCTAGCTCTTCTATCTCTATCATTACAATGGAGATTTTGAAATATTTGAATGTCAAATAAGTTACCATGAAAATAAGTGACAATATATCACACCCTCACTATGGTTTAACAAGTTCTTGATTCTAATCAATTATTCTAAATTTTACATCATAATTTTAAGGTCAATCTGGTAGGAATAAAATAGTTGATTATTTAAAAATCCATTACTTTATCCCATAAGTCATCACTCTATTGGCACTCTTGTTGATATTTTTTCCTATTAGGGACAATATTCAACCTCATAGGGTCTTCTTGAAAGAATTATCAAGTTCCCCTCTATGTTTTTATAGAGTTGGTACTCCTCTTTCTCACTCAAATATTAAATATACTTTCTCAAATCATAGATTCATTCATTCATAATATCAACACATGTAAGTGGACCACGTGGTAAATTGACTCAATAGATAACAAATTAAATATAATATAAATATAATAATCTCACATGCAATAACAAAACAACTACATCAATTCCATGACACCCATTATTTCAGTTAATGATAAAAACAAATTTGAAGCAAGACTCATAGACGAAAAATAAGATTGATGTCCCATGAATTAGAGAGATTTAAATAATTTCATTCATTTAGAATAATAGGAGAAACACACATGAGATCTCATTGCTTTATAACTCCTACAATATCTCTCTGTGAGAGTCATAAATAATTACTCATATATGTTCAAGTTTGAATAAAGTGTTTTCCTATCTTGAAACACAATGTTCCTGATACTTAAGTGATTAAAGGAAATGCATTCGTCCAAATGGACTGGAATGGGGCTCCCATGGACCAAATAAAATAGTATCGGTAACCTGGAAGACAAGGATAAATGAAGTTAGGGATGGACTTTACAAATAAAAAATACACTTAATAAAGTTGGATGATCAAAGACTGGAATGAAAATAAGGGAAATGATTGAAAAAGATATGTACTCACAAAATGGAAAAGGAATGGTGGATGGATGGATGTCTCTCTCCCTCTATATTTAAGCATCAAGGTATTCATTTATACCTATGGCTTCAAACCTTCTTGGAATAACTGCTTCTTGGTAGTTATTCTGTCTAAACTATTTGTGTCAATGATTTCTTGATCCACTCTTCAATATATTCCTTCACTGACGAGACAGTGATGTCTTGTTTAACCCTGAGCAAGAATATCTCTTCCTCAATTCTTTAAATTCAGAATGTAGTTGTTTGACTAATGCTAGGTGGTATTCATTATTATTTACAAAGATAACAAGACACCAGTTAATTTCATCATCCTTAAATTCAATGAGGTCTTCAAACTCACTTTCACATGAAGCTTTAATCATGCCCAACTCTATGTATAGCTTTTATTTAGTTATAACCATGGAATCTAATATAAGTTGTGGGATTTCGAGTTCTTTTGCAATTTCAATAGATTTTAGGAATCTATCACCTATTTTGTCATTAATCGTTGTACATGTGGCAATTGAATCTCGAAACATTTGTATCCTTTCCAACCAGCCTGCTCTTAATTGTTTTATTCTATGGTTTGAATGCAATTGTTGTTTATTTATATGATAATCACTTAAACCAGAAATCCATGCAATAAAGGTACTTGAATCATTTTTATAAAAATATTCATCATGTTCCAAGTCCCTTTCGAAATATTCCATGGAGTTGGAGATCGTTTGTGATAGATTTCTCAAACTTGAATTAACTTCCCATGCTTCTAAAATAATATTAAGTCTCTTATTAACATTTTTTGAAAGATACAATATTACTCTGTTAAAAAATTTGGCGGACTTTCTTATCCGTGTTGATGTCCCCAATGTACTCAAAGGAATATTATCTCGAGAAATAATAGCCAGTGATTCTGCAAACAATTATTTGGGACTCAATGTGTCTTCAAGTTCACTTATTCTACTTTTTAATCTATTATTTTCTAACTTTTGTTCTGAGATGGAATGAGAAATAGAGTATTCAGTAGTAATATGCAATTTGAGAAGTCCTGTGGGTCCGAGTCTTGAAACATCTACCTCATAATTCCATTTATGATTTATTTTCTTATTTTTAATTTAGATTTTTTCTATCTGCAACTTTTTCTCTTCTTTATTATATTGGGCATTGTGCAATGTCAAAGACTACTCCTAAAAAACTATTGGTCCCTCTTGAGACAAATCCCTTGAAATACATCGAATATAAGAAATTCATAGTGCTACCCAGTTAGTTACATTGGTACTATTTATTTCCATATCGATTTCATTCCTTGGGCTTCCTAAATTATGTGAATCCTTCTTGCTTGAGATTCTCTTTCTTTTCTACTATGATATTGAATGTGTTCTTTCAATGTTAGAATGAGGGGGGTCATCTTCATCATGTCCTCCATCGCATCCTTCATTATTATCTATTCTACATATATTTGATTCATGTTTATTTTGTGCAATGGAGGAACTCCTACGCATATGGGGGGTAGAAGAAGATTTCACATTGGTTACATACTTCCCTCTTTGCCTTGTTTTGTTTTGTTGTCATTGAGTTTTTGAACTAACCTTAGTGACCAAATCATCATTTCATACATGTTTATCCTTCTTCTTGGCAGTATTCAGGTTGTTATCATCAATTCCTTAAGAAATCCTTGTGAAAATATTACCATATCTCATGGATGCCAAATGTTCGGAGAACAACCCTTCAGGGTCGAAACCTTTTAGGGGTTATGATTCCTTTAGATTAAATGCATTAATAATTTAAAAAAATTCAATTTAATGAGAGGAAATTCTTACTCTCGTATTGGAAACATTAAAATGTAATGAAATGAATTGTCTCTTTCTCTTTCTCTTTTTATCAAAAATGATAGACCTCTACAACAAAATACCCATCACAAACAAATTTCAAAAGAAGAAAAGGGATTTTCTCATAACTATACAACCCAATGTAAGTATTTTCTTCTTGATGTACACAAACTCCATTTCGTTTAAGGAAATAATTAGCCTCTTGAGTTATCTTTGTTGGTGTTGTTCTAGTCAAAATGTATCTAAATTATTTAAGAAATTTATCTTGAATAAGGAAAAAGTGGAATGGTGCCTTATGTTTCCAAAGAATAGGGTACCATAATTGGATTGGTTAATTCTCAACATCCAAATTACTTCTTATAGGAAATCCCTCAAAAACATTTCAATAGATGATGACTAGGACCAGATATGAAGTCATGAAAAACCTTTGAGTCTTTAAATAATTGGCCAGTTGATAGGAAACCTCATTCGATATTACCTTGACATAGTCAAATATAGTTTCTTTTCGGAAAGAAAAATTCAAAACATATAAAACTAACTTGATAATGTGAGAAGTGTTGGGGAATAGGGTGGAACACAATATTGTAGATAATCGAAGAGGAACAAAATTTTTCGAAGATAAAGGGTGGTGTCTAAAGACACCGTTACAAAACTTAAGAAAAGCACAATGTGATCAGAGAATGACACTGCTTATTGCACATCTTTATCTACATGATCTATTGCACAATATCCATAATGAAATTGACCCAAGGGGTCTACTTTTTACAACCTCAATATCTAGTCATCTTCCATAGAATCCAAAATATATTGTCCACATTTAACCGTAGACAGTTAGAATTGAATCCACCAAATGTATGTTGTTGAATCTGATCGACAAGGATGCTCGACCCAATCACCTATGTGTCCAAATAATAGTCAATTGTTGGTTTGGTCTTTCCACCACCTGACTATCTTCAATTGTTGGTCGATTGTTCAACTGACAGGCATGTCAACTACTCGACCAAATATTGTAGTGTGTTGTTTGATCGCTTGACAGACTATATCCAAATGTAGTTCAACCTCTCGACCAACTGAACCTAGGCGATGTGTGATGAACCATCAATGCTTGATGTTCCAACAACCCCCCATCAAAACATATCTCTATATATTCAGGAGGTGAAATTACATCATTCTTAAATTACATAATTGCAACTTCCTAAATCCCAAGCATAATGCAGATCTTGATGAATCTAACTTTAGCTAAAGGTTTGGTGAAGGTATCAGTGATCTGATCTTCTGTTCTGCAATATTTAAGAGAGGCAATGTTCTCATGAACCGGTTGTCTCAAATAGTGAGCATGGAGATAAACATGCTTCATCTTAATATGGGAAATAGGATTGTGAGAAACCGGTATAGCACTCTGGTTATCACAGTAAATTGTAGTCGAGGTATGAACAAAAAGGCCAAGTTCTCCAAAAATTTGGCGCATCCATACTGCTTCAATACCTGCTTGAAAGACGCCATGTTATTTTTCTTCTATAGTCGACAAAGAGACTAAATTTTGTTTCTTTCACAACCACACCAACAGTTCAATTCTATAGTGAAACACATAGCCAAAAGTGGACTTTCGATCATCACTTTTTCCAGCCCAGTTGAAGTCATTGAAGCCAACAAACGAATCTAAACTTCGATAATACTGGATACCGAAATGAGTGGTACCTTTGAGATAGAGAATAATTCATTTGATTGGTTTCCAATGAATTTATTTAGGGTCCTGTATAAACCAAGAAACCATACTAACAACAAAGGAAATGTTAGGTTGACTACTAGTAAGGTAAATAATATTGACGACTAATTTTTGATAGAGAGTAGCATTGATTACAAGTGTTTGACAAGTTTTGGTAAGATTTACTCTAAACTAAAAAGGAGTAGAAAATGGATTGCAATCAACCATCTTAAAATGTGTCAACAGATCCATCACATATTTCGACTGAGAAATGAAAAATCCATCACAAAGTGGTAATACTTTAAGACCCAAAAAATAATGCAGAGTACCAAGATCTATCATGTCAAAGGAGTCAACAAGATGTTTCTTTAATCTAAGGATGAGATCATTATTATTTTCAGTAATGAGTAAGTCATCTACATATAGAACAACAATCAAGGTGTCTCCATTGATATGGAGTACATACAAGTTATGATCATATTCACAACATTTGAAACGAAGTCGAATAAATAAAATATTGATCTTATCATACCAAGCTCAGGGAGCCTGCTTCAAACCATAAAGAGACTTCTTGAGTTGACAAACCAAATTTGATTCTATCACAAAACCAGGTGGCTATTCCATGAAAAATTATTCAGATAGGTATCCATGAATAAATGCACTCTTCACATCCATTTGATTGATTTTCAATCTGAATCGAGTAGCAAGCGAATGTATTAGTTGAACAGATTTCATCTGTGAGACTAGGGAAAATGTTTTTGTGTATTCGATGCATTCTCGTTGAGAAAATTCCTTCACAATTAAATGTTCTTTATGTCTCTCAAAACTACCTTCTAAGGTAAATTTGGTCCTATAGACCCATAGACACTTCACAATGTTCTTTCCTTGTGTTCGAGGAACCAAGTCCCAAGTGTGATTCTTAGATAAAGAATCAATTTGTGTCTACATGGTCTTCTCCCATTCAATTCATCCTTCAACATTTGAGTAGACAATAAGATCATAATTTTCAAGTACACAAGTCATCAAGGAAATGTTGACATGTTTCTTTTGACTTCGAGTTTGTCATCTAGAGGATGCATCTCTAGAATCTGCTCTAGTAGCTTCAATTGTCTTGTCATCCCATCTAGGTAGACAAGAAACAAGTGAACTACAATTAAATTCAGTAGGTTGATAATAAGTTAGAGGGTCTTCAGTTTCCGGGTCAGTCAAGATAGAGGACGAAAAACTAGTTGACTCGGAGGTTGACGGTCGAGTTGAGAACAAAATAAAATTTAATTTCCCAGTCGAACGATTGAAACATGGAATAGGAGAACCAATATCTGAGACAACATCAAAGGGTTCATCCTGTAGAAATACAAAAGAGTAATTCAATTACTTGATTCCATAATAATTATCATCAAACTATACATTTTGTCTGATAATGATTTTCCATTTGACAAGATCAAACAATGGATAGTATTTGGAATCATAACAGTATCCCATCATGATGAAAGTATGACTCTTTGCATCCAAATTATTTCTGAAATCATTAGGAATGTGAGCCCAGGAAACAAATCCAAACACATGGATTTGGTCGACTAAAGGCTTCTTCCCATACCATCATTCGACTGGATTCATGGAAGGAACAACTCGAGTTGAGATGTGATTGAGGAAATAATTTGCACAATACACCGCTTTAGCCTAGAAGCGAGGAGGAATATCTTTAGTGATCTGGATTATTTTGAGAATGAAATGAAGGTGAAAATTAAATAAGTAAATACACAGATATATTTCCAAAAACACATAGATATAGTAATGCACAATTTTTATTAATGAAAGAAATGTAGAGAAACTGTAAAAATACAGAGTGAATGAACTCGCTAGAATGGTGGCAGCTTATATTTGAGAAGAGATGTGATGGATATGCTCATTTGTAGTAATATGATGTTTACAATGAGGATCCAATGGCCTATTTAGCATAAATAAAATCCAAAACCCTAACCCCAGAAGATGAAATGCCAAAAGGTTTGTGGGCCCCAATGGGGGTAGTTGATACATCAACTTCCCAAGGGCATAACTTTTGCATACGATCTCTATTTGGGGCATGCGATAGCTCATTGTAAATATCTATCTGAGGACTACACGTGTTGTCATCACACTTTGGATAGAATTTATAATGTGATTGTTTCATTCCCAAAAATGTTGTTTAGGGCGTCAAAACGACCCCAGAAGTTTAGGACCCGAAAAACTGTAGAAACACTGCCAAGGTGGAAATCCCTGTTTTGAGCCAGTGGAATAGGTGGGTGGCCACTGATTTCCACCTTGATCATTATTCCCCCATTAGGAAGAAATGGTCTCCATTTCGTCAAGTTATCGTGGAATATGAGGAATATTTTTTCGAATATGAACCTTAGTGAACTTCTTAATTTGCTGAAGAAGTTGCCATGCTTAGCTTGTTGAGGGTTTTTATGAACCTGATGTTGGAGGGGTTGGATCCAATCAACTGATCTACTTGCATGATATTCTCGAGTGTGAGAGTAATTGTTGATGGATATGCAATATGAGGAGTATGAAAGGCTCTGTTGTAACTTTTTTGGATTGGGTAGTGTGGAGGCACCCCCGTAGGTGATGCAACAATATTTTTGTGCTCTTCTATAATCTTCTTCTACTAGATAGAAAGGTCTTGGACTAAGGCTATAGTGGTTGCAGTGTCCTTCTATTCACTTGCTACCCATATTGTGAAGAGTCTAAAATTTTTTGTATGAGAGATCACTTTGCGAAATTATTTTGTTAGAATAGTAGTCGGGACTACCTGAGATATCCTGTAGAGTTGACCCCCAGAGTAACAATGGTGCTACAAGGTTGAGACTCATAAACAACATGATTCTTCCACATGTATGGCTGGCCTAATAGAACATCATAGAATTTTAGTGGGGAAAAATCACAAAGTACCTCATCCTTGAAGGGCTTGATACCATAGGACAAGAGACACTATTGACTAACATGAAGATCTCGACCCTAGAAAAGACACCCGATGTTGTATGGTTGTGGGTGTGTTTTTGTTGGAAAATCCATGTGCTTGACGACCTCTACTGAGATTAGGTTCTTCTATATTTCACTATCAATAATAAAATTCAATAGGGTCCCCTTCACCCATATCTGTGAATGGAAAATGTGCTCCCCCTCCTCACGATCCTGTGGTTCTTCTGGTTGGATTGTTTCGATCACGATAGTAGCAGTGGGTTCTTCATCAATTATCTGTCTCCTTTTTAGTTTTTGAATCAAAATTTGAGTTGAGGCTCGACTTTGTTTCTTTGAGCTCATCCACCAATGACTATTTTGAGATACATTCATCAGAGTTGTGCCAAGGGATTTTGTGGAAGTCGCACCACTTCCTAGTGTCATTTTTCATCTTCCTATTACCCTTATTTTCTTGCGGCTTGGACTGGTGGCCTTGAGGTTGGTTATTGTGTGCATTAGGGATCCCTTTACCATACTTTGGTTGTTTCATATTTGCAAACTCGAACTACCACTTGTTCTAATGATTAAATTTCTGCTCTATTTTGACAGCATATCGATAAGTGGCTCCCAGTGATGAAATGTCCATAAATTCCATTTTAGTTTGTATGTATCTATGTAGATCCTTGCAATATTTTAGAACCATATGTCACTCGAAGTCTTTGATACCAAACTTGGTGTGCAAGGTATGGAGGGTATTTGTGAACTCCAACACTGGTTGTCCCCTCTCATGATGTCGTGTGGTCCATCTCATGCATTGGTCGTCATAGTTTCCCATAGGGTAATATTTCTCCTTGAACACATCTAGAAAAAAATACCAAGTGGGCTCGACCCCAAATATTCCATACTCCTCTGTGGAATTTTTCTCTCAGTCATTTTCCCACCAATGTTTGACATGGATGAGAGCCTTAAAGAGCACAAAGGTGATCTTTTCTCTATAGGAAAAATTGAGAACAAAGAAATAACCTTCTAGAAATTTAGCCACTTTTCCAAAGCATCTACATCGATCTAACCTTCAAATACAGGGATATCAAAATTAACTTGTACCTTGAATGGGGCATCATCTACAAAGTGACTTCTTGACAAAGATGCATCTTCTATTGTCGGTAATTGTTGAAGGATTTGGGAAAAAATATCCAACATATCGTTCCTTTGTTGCACGAGGGCTTCTGCGAGCAACAAATTGATGGGATATTCTACTCCCTCATCTCTCTTTTATTCCTCCATGGGAGGCCACTCAGTCTAGCGACAGAGGTTTTCCTCAAGAGAAACTATCTTGAGACCCAACTCTTTATACCTTGACCTCGTCGGGGACATGCACTGAGAAACATAAATGAGTATCTTACTTTGATACCAATGATCCAGATTATTTTGAGAATGAAATTAAGGTGGAAATATAATAAGTAAATACACAGATATATTTCTAGAAACACAAAGATACAGTAATGAACAATTTTTATTAATGACATAAATGTACAAAAACTGTAAAAATACAGAGTGAATGAACTTGCTAGAATGGTGGAAGATTATCTCTGAGAAGAGATGTGATGGCTATGCTCAATCGCAATAAGATGATGTTTACAATGAGGCTCCAAAGGGATTTTTAACATAAATAAAATACAAAACCGTAACCCTAGAATATGAAACGCCAAAAGGTTTGCAGGAGTAACTTTTTCATACGATCTTTATTTGGGGTGCACGATAGTGCATTGGAAATGTATATCCTAGGAACGCACATGTTTCCATTAAAATGTGGCTAAATTATATAGTCTGACTATGCCATTCCCAAAAAATATTGTTTAGGTCCTCAAAATGACTCCGAAATTTTAGGACCCAAAAAATGTAGAAAAACCACCAAAGGTGGAAAGCCCTATTTTGAGCCAGTGCAATAGTTTGGTGGCCACAGATTTCTTCCTAGCTCATTTATCTTGTAAAATACGTCTATCCATTTTGACTTGTTGGATTACTGAGAGGGGGGGTGAATCAATAATAGAGATTTATAATCCTTTTATCCACAATATGTAATTGTTATTTATATTTATGATCAATATACCATTATCATTCAACAAATGCAGATTAAATAAACCATGAACAAATGAACAATCATACACATACACAGTGAACCAATATTTTTACATGGAAACCAAATTTGGGAGAAAACCACTGAATGTTTTTTCATATATGTCTTTAAGAGGTACATTCATTAGAGGCACCAACTTCCTTTGTTCCCCAGTTGCAACTGGAAGGAGGCTCTAAACCCCTATATTTTCAGGCTTCAACCTGAGGGAAGCTCCAAATCCACAATTCTTGGGCTACAACTAGAAGGAGCCTAGAACCACCTATTCTTGCCCTGTCCAAATGCCCTGAAATATAAGTGAAATCATGAAACCATTGCCACACTGTCACTGTGAGATATACCACTTTAAACTTGTATTAATATATGCCAATAACCTATAACCCACTTATACCAATAGTCTGTAATCAATCATGTACCCGAATTCAACATGTACCAACAAACACAAACATGTACATGATTTGTATATACTACAACTCATGTATGTACATGCCCTGTCTATACTGTATCATGCGTATGTACATGGCCTATCTATAATGAAACTTGCATACACCTTTAGAGAGATAGGGTTTTCACCTTTTCTAAAAATTCAAACACTTTGTTGTCTCTGTCACATCAACCTACAACCTATCACTGTGTATTAACTATAGTTGTACCATGTGCATAAATCATCTTATACATCCCTTAACTAGGTGCATATATATCTCTCTAAACATGTGCCATACATGTGTGTACAATCATGAACAAGTGTAATAACCCTCACATGGATTAGACATTAAACCCTCACTGATATGAAGCCACAAAATTTACAAACAACTTCACAACCCAAAATCCCTCAACCATGTACCACAAAATCCCTACAAGATATGCCTCAACACTAACAAGATGTATCAATCATAGCTATCAAATATACCAGCACTATATTTCTGTAGATATGAATTATACAGTAAGTACCATACAACCAATAACCTCTCTAGGGAAAATAATCAAACCTCCATAACCATATATCATGTAGACAACAATATCCAACTACTCATAGAAATAGTGCATACCTTTTGAACCTGTAGATAGATATGAGGCACCTAATCACTGTAGAGTTTTCTAGGATCTTTCTTTCAGACTCTAAAAACCTGGTACCTTCAGCAAATCAAGCTTTCATGGATTTTCCCAAATGCATGCACCCTGTCATAGTGTTATCCCACATACGTACGTGATCTTCTCCATTGCATCCCATGTACACCTCAAAAACTATGGTTTTTCAGTATTTCCACAATTCTAAAACTTTTTCCATCAACCCTTTGTGCTACCTTAGACTTTCTTAACTTCATATGTGTCAATGAGTACCTGCAATAAACCTTACAAAAGAATAGATATTCAATATTCTCAATAGGTGCTAATAGGAGATCCTTTCTCTCTTATTTATACTTCCATGTAGCTTCCTCAAAGGGTTACCTTCTAACCAACTTAACCCAACTTCCTTCTTTTATGGATAACCCACTTTTAACCACCTATCCACTTATAACCACTATATCCACAAATAATAAAATCTCCACTTCTAGTTGCAACTAATTTATTTTTAATTATATTCTTATAGCAACAACTTAACCCACGATTAAATCCTAGTTTTAGCAACTTTGACTAGTCAAATTCTTCTAGGAGTTTCTAGAATGATTTGACTTCTTTGACCTTCTAGGGGCTTCTAGATAACTCATAAGGGTTATCCAACTTCACAAGGCCATAACTCTCTAACCGTGAGGAGTTATTTGATGTTACACATATCATTGGAAATGGAATGACATGTACTATCCATATAGAATAGTCTTACCTACAAATATATTAATATTCATACCATTATACATCAAAAAAACTTAATTCCCTTAACCATATTGTTGGGTCTACCGAAATTTTCTACCATACTTGCTTCAAGAGTTGACATCAATGACAACCAACCCAATTAATCAACACAACTAACATCCAATTTTTACATTCTACAATGACATTCTACTAAGGTGTGTGAGAAACCGATTGATGCCAATCAATACCATATCGAAGAAAGTATTCTTCAAAAGGTCGATTTACATACTCACAACCATTTTCTAATCTCATGAATTTGATGCGTCGACCACATTTCTTTTCAACAAGGGCCCAAAACTCCTTGAACTTTTCAAAGAAAAGGTTCTTGTTCTTTAGGAAAAAAAAACAATGTGAAATGAGATAAATCATCAATGAAAGTCAAAATATACCTTGCACCTTCCAGTGAAGGTAGATTGATGTAGTAAACATCACTGTGAACTAGTTCTAGTATCTTTTATGCTCACCATGCTTCCAGAGTCAAATGGTGTCTAATGTTACTTCCCAAGAACACATCCCTTACAAACGTCTTTAGGGGGAAACACCTTTGGAAAACTAGCAACCATGTTCTAAGTTGTCAGTGCCTGTAGACTTCGAAAATTCAAATGTTTGATTAGTTCTTTACAAATTTGACTTTTGTCATCAGTGTGAGAAACAAGTGGAGTCAGTTCAGTGTCAAGTCAAGTCGTGTCATAGAATTTGTACAAATTATTCATCGGGTCGAGAATCTCGCTAGAAACACTCAACTTACCTTTCTTCAAATCATGAACATAGAATCGATCTAGCCAAAATTACACAATCTTACATGTTTGTGTTAATTGAGAAATACACAATAGATTGGCATTGACGTTTAGCACATAATAGGCATCAACAATTTTCCCATGTTAATAAGAAACATCACCCTGCAAAACAACATCCAGAAGAAAAATCATAAACAACATAGATTTTTTTCTCCTTAGTTTCATCCAACCATGTGAATAAGGAGGCATCCTTAGCCATGTGATGAGTGCACCTAGAGTCGACTACCCATTCAATCTACATAGAATGAGAAAAAAGGCCTACGAATTTTTGACTTGGAAGGTGAAATTATAATGAGTCGATGTACAACGAACACATCTCCTTCAAGGAATTTAACTTTCTCCTCTAAATCATCTCTCTTATTATAGAAGGATTTCTCCACATGTCCATTCTTTCCACAATATTGACATGTCTTCTTTTTTTTACTTCTTTGGGGAGCATTTTTCTGTCTCTGAGGTTTTTGGTTGCGGTATCTAGGTTTCTCTGTAAATACATCAAACCATAATCTATCCTTGGGATCCATCTTTCCCTTTCCCTTGAGCAAGTGGACCTGATGTTTACCACCAAGGTTTACTTCTTCAAGCAATCTATGCTAATTAGTAATGAAAAGGCCACATAAAACTTCAAAGTTGTAATCGTTACCATCTTCCTTGTATGATTTCCAGTTTGTGTGGAAAGTCAACATGAACACATTGAATGTTGTTCTCGAATCAATTAGGACTAGCTCGGTGAGTTTTCCATATTTCTTCTTCTATTTCTTTCCACATTCGAGGTTTTAAGCCATCACAACTGATACCATGTTGGGGAATAGGGTGGAACACAAAATGAAACAAAGAACATAGTACTGTATATAATCTAAGAGGAATTTTTTTTTTTGAAGATAAAGGGTGGTGTCTAAAGACATTGTTTCAACACTTAAACAAAGTGAATTGTGATCAGAACATCAAAGTGAATGTTTCACATCTTGATCATCATGATCTATTGTACAAGCTCCATAATGAAAGTTACCCAAGGGGTCTAATTTTTATAGCCTCAAGATCTAACCATCTTGCATAGAATCTAGAAAATCTTATCCACATGTAATTGTCAGTAGTTAGAGTTGACTTTGCCAAATATGTGTTGTCGAGTCGAATCGACAAAGTTGATAGACCCGACTACCTACACATCCAACTTGTAGTCGATTGTTGGGTTTTTCGATCCACTACCTAACTATATTCGATTGTTGGTCAATTGTCTGGCTGACAAACACGACGATTACTTGACCAACTAGTGTAGTGTGTCGGTTGATCACCCGATCGAATGTATACAATTGTAGGTCTACCTCTCGACTAACTGAACCTAAGATATGTGTGATGAACCATCAATTATTGATGTTCCAACAATAAGTATGTCCTCTTCCCATCAAACGTATGAACATCCATCAAAAATCCTGATATGGATCCACAAACAACAATATATCAATGGTTGAAAGTGTTACACCTTAAAATTACTCACTTCACAAGTGTCGCAAGTGTCGTCATTAGTGTCGCAAGTGTCGCATCTTGACCACAAGTGTATAAGTGTTTCTGAAATCATACTACCTTCTTTCCTATGTCATGCCTCCAACAACATGATAGGGACACTTAGGACACCTCAAAGATTATTTGTGAAGAGGAGGAATCAGTCTACTAGAAATACAAGTCTCTTGCTATTGGAAGGACCACTAAAAATTGAGTTTTAGGGAGGAGCACTCCCCTATACATTGTTAGGGAACATTATAATGCTCTTTCCACCCTTCTGGGGGAGCGTTATAACACCATCGCTTGCTTTCCTTCTCTTGGGCAGCACTATAATGCTCTCATGCCCCTTTTGGGGGAGCGCTACCTATTCTAGGCAAAAATTGGTTTGTTGAGAAGAATGAGGGAAAGATCCCCTCAATATCTAAAGGGATTTGGATTTGAATCCTTGGTCAAGCCATGATCTTAGGCAAGATCCATAACTAAAAGAGGAAAATCCTCAACTTACCCTAAAAATATCTCAAGTAGTTGGGCCTCTCCAAGCCTATTTAAATAGGCCTTCTCATGGTGAAAGGGATGGAAAGAATTGTGAAGCATCTAACCTATGATCTCATGAAGAAGGTGTCTTTTGGAACATCAGTATTCAGTGTGTGGACTGTTTGATCAAGTGTTCGGACGAGGAAGGCTTGATGCAGCTGCTACACTTGCATCTATGGTTGTAAGCATTCTTCGTTGTTGTTCTCTTTAATATAATATGCTTGGCTTGTTTCTTTCAAATCTATATTTGATCTCACATGAATTTGTCTCTAATAGATAGGTCTATTTTGAACTAATCTCAGTAGATTAGGAAGTTGTTCGTACTTTTGTTTGTCTATAGGGATTATCAAGGAGTGTAAGATTGGAGCTAAACTCGGACCGTGCAGGAACAAACACTAGTAAAAGGTACTTATTTTCTCCTTCCTCCTCACAAATTAGTTTATCTAGATCTAAAAGGAAGTCAGTGTCCATGATAAGTGTCTTCTGTCTTAAGAGTTAAGAGTCTAGCTCTCAAGAGGAGATCTACCTGTCCGCAGGGAGATTTTCCTTCAACAGAAATTGGCGACCGTACTGGGGATCGACTTAAAACTTTCAGTTTTGGTTTTCCTCACAGACCTTGTTTTACCCTTTGTTCTTTTTAGATCTTTTTCACCACATATTTTTAATTTAATATGTTGATTGACTCCTTGCCCCATCACATTCATATTGATTGCCAAAGTTTGACTAAAATTTTGGGTTTTTTGGACATTTTTGTGAGTTGTGGAAGCCCAGTGCTCCCCCTTAGTCTTAGACAGAGTGTTATAATGCTTTGGTTCCCCTTACATCAGAGCATGAGCCTCTATTTGCAAAAAATCCTTTCCAGAATTTCATTTTCTGAGATCCAATCTCTGTTTTTCACTTGCTGAGATTCTTTGAGACTCAATGCTTCTTTCTATTGAACTTTGATATCCTTCCTTATGAGGAATAAGAACTTTTCTTTTCAGATTTTGAGGCCTTCTTCCTTATCTTGAGTTTTTATGTTGTTGAGAACTTGGAATCAATCCACCGCTTTCTTCTCTCTTATCCGATTGAGAGGGAACTCTGGTGAAGGGCATCAGAAATCTGTGAATCATCTCATTTGGTTTTTTGAGCTCATTGTTCTTAAACATCTTTCTTTTGTTTGAAATTTCTTGATTTTATTTGTTATCTTTTGTTTTCTTTTTCTTCTTTTTTCAATCATAGCAAGAGGCTGTGTTGCTTGTGCGAAATCTGCTTATGCTTGTCTCAATCTCCTTGATCTGAAAGGATAGTTGGTAGGAGAATTTTTTACATTGAATTAATCATCATTCGCATACAAATGACAAAGATACATCTTAGTGATTGGTTTGCATATTAGAAGGAATTTCTGAAATGTTTCAGCATTGCATTGCATTCGATTGAGAACCAATTGATTGAGGACATTCCATATTAGTGTGTGATAGTGAAAACAACTCTTTCTCTTTCCGTTAAATAGGCATTCATTGAAAAGAAACAATTTCTTATCATCTTTTATGCATCTTTTTGGGAATTGAGTCATCATTCCATCAGTTTCACTTTCATACACCCTTTGAGTAAAGAAAAACTATAAAATGAACACTAATTAAAAATTATCTAGAACATTTTTTGTTTTTAGGATCTTCCACCAACAGTAGACTAGGGTTAGCACTTTGGATTAGGCTTTGAGTACAACTCTCCAAAGTTTTCAAAACAAACATTAGCATCCTGAGCTAGGGAGAGTCAAATCCAATTGTCATATTGGTTTTCTGAGATCCCCCTCTCACACAAGGGTTATACAGGAGGTCGCATTCGAGCGAATTATGAAGATTATCCCTTCATGGTTCAACTGTTTGTAGTGGTCGGATTGTATATCAGGGGTCACTTGAAGGTATACCCATGATTATGTGTAGGAGCCTCTCGGGTTGATTTCAGACTTGTTATCCTACCCATACGTTTCAGATTGGACTGTCGACTGTACCCACCCAGGGACTCACTGTGAATTGGTGTCTTTAGTTGCCATAATATTTAGGTACTTACACAAGGTGATGGTGAAGGGAAGTCTCACTATACCTAGAATAGACATTGGTCAAACTCACTCGGGCTCCTTGGAGGGTAAATCCACAATTACTGCGTGGAAGCTTGCACCAAGGTGAAAGTCTGTTAAGTAGGTCACCATTGTAACTATTCCACCATATCCTAGCCCCTTCTTGACCTGGTCAAATGATATTGGATTTCATCACCAACTAGTATGATCATCGAGAGAAGTTTTGTTTGCTTGGTTGATTCCTAGATTTAATTAGCGTATGTTGTTTCTTTTTGTTAGTTGGCCCTAGTTTTTCAGTGTGTTCTGTTATTCTCCATGATTGATCCTGTAGACGATAAAGGTCTTCACCGATCACGTAGGATGCAAGGGCTTCCTCTGGAAGGATATCAACCCTTACCTCCTAACCCTCCAGAAGACAACTACCGTAGAGAGGTAGGAAAATCAATCTGACACTGGAAGCGTTATTGCTCCTCTGTTAGATAACTTAGAAGGAGCTTTGGTCATGGTTGAAAATCCCACCTCATATGTGTCGGTAACTCCTCTCAAACCACTTTTGGTTCATTTAGAATCCCTTGGGAACATCATAGATGAAGAGGTCCCACGATTATTGGAGAGGATTTTTACCGAAACATATATGGGATCCACAGAACCAATCTTTGGTGATGAGTATAGGACTCTTGTTCATCCTAGCACCACAGTAAATACCAATGCCACACCTGCTCATTCTGTATGGATGAATTCATCAGGACGTGATCTCTATGAACATTTCAAATCCTTTCGACAACCCTTTCATCCTCATGACCCTCCTAGTGAAACAAGACCATCCGGTAAAACCATGAATCACCCAGTCGATCAGGTTATTAACCCTACTGTTACACCAACACAAGTCCATACTAATGTTGGACTCACCACCTCTACTCATCTCCAAATAACTTCAATCTCTACCCCCATTTCTACAAGATTTTACTCTATATCCCCACATGTTCCACATGATCCTACTGGGACATCTTCTCACCTGAGAATGCAGACCTCTGCTAGCCCGACACAACCGGCTGAAGGGAAACCACAATCTAATGAACCTTTCCCTCTTGGAGGACTACCTTTCCATGGTGGGCCTACCCCTTTTGGGGGAAAACCCCCTTTTCATTCTCCTCCTAGAGGGAAACCTCCATTTTCCAATCATTCCCCGGTCGTTAATCCACCACTGGCAGGGGGGAAACCTTCGTTTACTGGAAACCCTTCACAATCTTGGGGAGTATCTTTAGGAGGCACTTTCATTTGACCCCATGTTGGGGGGAACTCATCTCATAATCCACTAGGAGGAGTATCAAATCCTATTCCTTCCGGAACATCTTACGGACAACCTTATCCAGGCGGCATCCCAAACACCACCTGGAGATCTCCGGGACCACAATCTTATCCTCCTCATGGGTCTAATGTGTATCCGCCTCCAGGATCTACTCCTTACCATTCTCAAGGGAAAAATGTTTATCCTCCTCATTTAAAAATAAATCACCCGGCCTATAATGCTCATCCATCATCGAATCTTGTTTATCCTGGCCAGCAACAACCGTATATAGGAGGACCTACTAGTTACAACTATCCACCTAACCCAGTTTATGGTCCTACTGGTGTTCCTATTCCACACCAGTATCATCTGCAAATTAACTGACAACAACCTTTCCTTGTGACTCTGGATCTCCCAAACTTATCTCAGTTAACTAATGATCCTATTTTTCATTCACCGGTTTGGCTAGTCATTCCAGCTAAACTTCCTTTTGATATTCTGAAATTTGATGGAAAATATGGTGAAGATCGAAACAACCATGTGATGACTTTCCATTTGTGGTGTTCATCAAACTCCCTCATGGATGATTCTATACATTTGCATCTTTTCCAGGGAACACTTACAGGCTCGACAACAAAATGGTATATTGAACTACCACATGCTTCTTTTCATGATTTCAATTCCCTTTCCATGTCTTTCCTCAAACACTTTCAACTGCCTATTCACTATGATATGGGTAATGAACTCTTGACCTCCCTTTGTCAGAATAACTCCGTTCATATCTATTACCATCTTCATGAGTGGAGGTGATGACGAAGGATGATCAAGGTAGTCATTCCTGACATACTATTGGCGGAATGGTTTACTAAATCACTGTTACCCCCAATCGCTCGCGATGTCACTATGGGAGGTGTGGTCACTGAGGAACAAGCCATTGCTCGGGCTTAGTATTTAGATTTGGTTTATTCCCAATATGGTACTTTGTATGATTTTCTTCCAAATGTTGCTCGAGCTAATACCGATCCATCAAAACCGTCATCCTCATCTCATGCGGATGGTGTTATCAATTCTGTAAAAACTCAATCTACTTCCCAATCGACCACATTCTCCTCTACCTCCCCCCAAACTCAGATCTTTAAGGTGAATGCAGTTCAATCTACCCCTTCACAATAATCTGGAGGTAAGAAGAAGACAAAGAATAAATCAAAAAATAATACTGAACAACCAAAAAATCAAGCTCAAACACTTGCTACCGAAAAGAAACCACAACGGAAACTAAAATTCCCATGTCTCATTTGTGGTGACGATCACTATAGTCAAGATTCTCCACTTCACAATGAAGTGGCCAAAATTTTCCAAGGAAAGTCACAACCCGCTGTGCTTACTCAGCCTTTTCCACAGCAACAATCCATGGTTGCTAAAACTCCCTCTCCTGGGGGTAGTTCTAGCCATCCTAATGATGAGGCCTCGACGAGTGAAAATATTTATATGTTTAATTGGATTAATTTGATCACTTACTCTAAGAAATATGACACACCAAGTAACCTTGACAAAGAAAAAGACACTAACGGTACTGATAATTTATCGGATCCATCATCATTCTTCGTTAGTCTTCCATCGGTTAATCCTCCGTTTGGACCACTTCAGATTGAGGAACCCACATTTGACTCTATCTTATGCCCTCCTAAGAGAACTATACATAAAGCTACCTTTAATCCTAGTTCATGTGACGCCCAAAACTACAACATTTTTTAAGATTTGGCTCAAGCACTATGCGCTATGTCTGCATTAGAAGTTCTATAGCACTGCCCCAGTCAACATAGAATGCTCTCAGCCACTCTTGGAACTATTGATCCTGAGTCCTCCAACCATATCATGTTTAACCTGGATAATTATGCATCTCAACTCTCCCACCAACTTGCTTTCCAAGTTGATGTTGTTGTTCACAACCAACAAATCCACCGAACTATTCTGGATGAGGGAGACTCAACTTGTGTCATGTCTTTGGAATTCTTGAAAGGTTTAAAATCACAAGCACTCAACAAATCCCCAATGATGTTACGTGCCTTTGATGGGTGAGGTTTTCATCCCCATGGGATTTTACAGTCCCTGCCCATCCAATTGGGTGGAAAAACTGTTACTGTTGATGTCGAGGTGGTCGATGCTCCCCTCGATTACAACTTGTTACTTGGAAGAAGTTGGTTTTATGCTAT
>SNQJ01S0005585.1:88007-120608 GCA_010110895.2 Picea sitchensis
TTCATCCCCATGGGATTTTACAGTCCCTGCCCATCCAATTGGGTGGAAAAACTGTTACTGTTGATGTCGAGGTGGTCGATGCTCCCCTCGATTACAACTTGTTACTTGGAAGAAGTTGGTTTTATGCTATGAATTCCATTGCCTCATCGTTTTTTCGATGTGTAAAATTTCCTCATTAGGGAAAAATTTTCACTGTTGATCAGTTGGATTTCTGCACGATCGATGCTCGCGCTCCTACTACCAACAATATTCATTTCTTGGGAGACCACAAGATCACGTATAAAAGCATTGGTGTTGGCTTACTAAAATATTCTAGCCTCATGGGTACCTTCCCTACACCACTTCCACTGACTACACATCATATTTCCACTGTCGATATGATTTCGACCGTGATTTATCAATCTTTTGAATCACCTGACCCTTGGATTGTACCTCATCCGTTGGAATTCGATGCACTAGGTGACACTGTGCCACTTAGTCCATATGAACCATCATACATTTCTATCCAATCCACTTCTCCCTCGTCAGATGACCAACATCTATTGGCACTTGAAATTTCCTCGATGTAATCACAATTGAGTTCCTTCTCCTTTGCAATCGACTGCATTTCCCCAATTTTTCCTTTTGATGAATCTATTCCGGAAATGTTTCACATTAAAAAGTTACCTAAGGATAATAACCGTCACCGATCCTCTTTTCTTCCCCCTCGTGAAGAAATTTGGGAATATATACAGTCTATCTCCCCTCCTGATGTTGATTTTATATCGTCTCCCATGATTTCAACTTCTGATGATTTGGATCCGGTAGTGGACATGGTGATTTATGTGGTAGGGTTATTGGAGCCTGATCTCCTTACCCCTATCATCACCCTCAACATGTGTTCCTTTCCGAGTGATTATCTTCCATATAGTGAAGATCTCCTGGAGGCCATGACCAAGTTTTGTCCCTTAACATGGTATCCTTCCAGAACATTATCCTCTTGGGAGCCATGATCAAGAAGCAGTCACGAGCATAGTTTCTCTTCTCTGTGGCAAGCTCGTTAAAAAATGAAATAGAGACCCTTTGCATAGTTCTTTTCCTGTGTCATGCTCATTTAAAAATGAAACAGTCACTTCTCTTGAACCTTCTTTTCATCCACCCTTCTCATTTTTCTCATTTAGTAGAGAAATTGGTGACAACCTCAAAGTCGGTGAATGAATTGAAGCTTGGAGGGCATGTCTCTAGCCCTTGATGATCATTCTGGAGTTAAGCCACTAGCTTCTCAAGATGAGGGCATATCGATCTTAGTCTTTGTTCTTTCTCATCCTCATAAATACATGAGAATGCATCAGAGTAAAATTTTATCTCTTTTTAGGACCTGTATGGATACACGAAAAAGGAACCCCCTGGAGTCTTCTTTAAACTCTTTTCAGACTCTCTAAACATGAAAAGATTGTCGAGTGATCTTGCTTCCTTTCCCACTTGTTAAAAGTTCTGAAAGGGCATCTTTCGAGTGATAATTTATCTCTTTTTCAGCTTCGCAAGACTAACATTATGAAAAAGGACAACATCGGAGTCACCTTTAATTTCTTTTCAGACTCTCTAAACATTAAAATATTGTCGAGCAACCTCGTTCTCTTCACGCTCGTTAAAGTATTTGAAGAAAACATTTCTTGAGTGATAGTTTATTGCTTTTTTGGTCTCGTCAGACTACTTTATGAAAAATTTACTGAGAGAGTTCTCTTTTAAGTGTTTTTCCAGCCTCTATAATCATGAAAAACCTTCGAGTTTACCTTCCATGGACACGTTAAACCATCATACATTGAAGGGCCCATATGGGATCGAACCCTTACTTCTTCTAGTTCATTAAACAAAGGAAGAGGAACTTACCGAAGGTGAGTTATATCGAGCATGTGTTACCCTCCTTGAGCTCGTTAAATTAAAAAGAGGTACTCATCTATCTGGATGGGGGAAAAATTGTAATAAGCAAGCCAAGCAGTTTTTGAGAACATTACCAAGTAACTCTTAGAGTCGACCTTGAACATGACACTTTGTCTTTGCGCACATATTAATCCGCTGAACCTTTGCACTGAACCAATCCTCTGAGTTTTTCTTACTCCTTTGGGTCACCCGACGAAAGTCACAGTATCCACTACATCATCGTGTTTTGGTCCATGCCATGTTTTTGTTGTTGTGCCTCAGTGTTCAAGGGAAGTATCTGCCTCGAGATTCAACCATCACAAATATCTTGTCTCAATACCCATGTCAGTCCATGTTCATTTGATCTACCAAATTACATCTCTATGTCTATTTCATTTCGTTGATGGGGAATACATCAAGGCCTTCCTTCGACGAGTCTATTCCTGTCAACTTCAACACATTATCTAGGAGCTAGACTTAGAAACCAATTAGTACTTTTGGACCTGCATGCCTCAATGGTAGGCCTCCTCACATTCGATAGTGGGTTTACATCATTGACCTCTAATCGGATGATTCCATGAATGTTCAACTTCATCTTATCCATTCACATTCGTTGGAATGTACTAGGGTGCCTTGTGAATCATTGACATCAATGGTGATTTCTCTCGCGCTTGTTAATGGTTTACATCATTGACCAGTAATCAAGTGGTTTCTACCATGTTCGACATTAGGAAATCTATTCACATGGTTAGATTCGTACTACATCAGGATCGGTAAGAAGACCCTGGGTTGATTCATCACTCTTATATGTACTTTTCCCAGGTTACGAAGGAGTTTATTTTGAACAATGACACATATATTGTCACATAGATCCACTTTGTATTGGTCATGGATATGTCTTGTCATCTTGTAGATCCACTATGTATTCTTCGTGGCTACGATTAGTTCAAGTCATGGGAGTATAGATCCACAATGTATCTTCAGTGGTTATACCTTTTAACAATATAATTATGGATCCACAGTGTATTTATGGCGGCCATACCTTGAAATTCTCTATCACTCAAGCATAGGTATGCCTACCTTAGGTTTGAAGCATGTCTTAATATTTGTTTGATGGTTGTGTGCAGCTTCTGTCAATTTCTCTGAGCCCACACCCTTGCTTGAAAGTCTGCAAAGTATTTCAGTTATCAGTGCTCATCTTCTAACTTCACACTTTGGGGGGCAATCTGTTACACCTCAAAATTACTCACTTCACAAGTGTTGCAAGTGTCGCAAGTGTCGTCATTAGTGTTGCAAGTGTTGCCTCTTGACCACAAGTGTATAAGTGCTGCTGACATCATACTTCCTTCTTGCCTATGTCATGCCTCCAACAACATGATAGGGACACTTAGGACACTTCAAATATTAGTTGTGAAGAGGAGGAATTAGTCTACTAGAAATACAAGTCTCTTGCTATTGGAAGGACCACTAAAAATTGAGTTTTAGGGAGGAGTGCTCCCCTATACATTGTTAGGGAGTGTTATAATGCTTTGTCCATCCTTCTGGGGGAGAATTATAACACCATCTCTTTCTTTCCTTCTCTTGGGGAGAACTATAACGCTTTGATGCCCCTTTTGGGGGAGTGCTACCTATTCTAGGAAAGAATTGGTTTGTTGAGAAGAATGAGGGAAAGATCCCCTCAATATCTGAAGGAAGTTGGATTCAAATCCTTGGTCAAGCCATGATCTTAGGGCAGATCCATAACTAAAAGAGGAAAATCCACAACTTACCCTAAAAATATCTCAAGCAGTTGGGCCTCTCCAAGCCTATTTAAACAGGCCTTCTCACTGTGAAAGGGATGGAAAGAATTGTGAAGCATCTAACCTATGATCTCATGAAGAAGGTGTCTTTTAGAACATCAGTATTCAATGTGTATAATGTTTGAGCAAGGATTCGGATGAGGAAGGCTTGACGAAGCTGCTACACTCGCATCTATGGCTATAAGCATTCTTCGTTGTTGTTCTCTTTAATATAATATGCTTGGCCTATTTCTTTCAAATCTGTGTTTGATCTCACATGAATTTGTCTCTAATAGATAGGTCTATTTTGAACTAATCTCAGTAGAGTAGGAAGTTGTTCGTACTTTTGTTTGTCTATAGGGCTTATCGAGGAGTGTAAGATTGGAGCTCAACTCAGACCGTGCAGGGACAAACACTGGTAAAAGGTACTTCTTTTCTCCTTCCTCCTCACACATTAGTTTATCTAGATCTAAAAGGAAGTCGGTTTCCACGATAAGCATCTTCTGTCTTAAGAGTTAAGAGTCTAGCTCGCAAGAGGAGATCTACCTATCCACAGGGAGATTTTCCTTCAACAGAAAGGTCGATCGATATTTTTGTAGAAGGATCCATGAAATCCTTTAACAAATTCACCCCACCACCATGGGAATCCATAAAAGATTCAACATCTAGAAGCTTGAGACTTTTGTTGGAAGCAGGAAGTCTAGGAATCCTTCTAAAATTTTTGGGAGTTAATGGAATAGGATTCTTCCCTTCAACTGCTACTCAGATTGTTCTACTTTTTTAATCAAACCTACGGGCACACCATGAAACTATCTCCCTGAAGTAAAAGACTTTGGGCATGCAACTAACATTTACTAAGCCAGTTGTCCAAATTTTGTTATTTTTCTTATGCTCAAGAGTTAGACTCTGAATCCATCGATATGCAACTGACCAATGGAAGTTTTTATCTTGGTGCATGAGAGAGTTAACAATATCTCCACAAAAAGTATATTTCCTCCTAGTTTTCAAATTTCTTATTATTCCAATGTACTTTCATTTATGTGACATTGAATTACAGAGCTCAATCTATTTAAAGGTTAAGCACATGAATAAATTTTACTAAAACATCCCTTCAACACATACAAATTTACTTCGAAATATGGACAACCATAAATGGAATTTATTTTGAAAATCAAATGGTTCATGGGAAAGTGGGATAATTAATATACATTAACCCTGGATCATCTCCCTTTATCTCACAAATTAGAACTCATTAATGTACCATAAATGACCCTTGAACAATGTGTAGGGTGCACAATATCCATGAATATTTTACTAAGTGTGGAACGAAGTAGAGAGAAATCATTCCTTTAGAATTTTAGTTGTGTGGCAGTGAAGGATTGTGTAGGAGTATAAGTGTGGAAGGAAGTGTTTGGGAGAATGGGTGTGTGAAATAAAATATTTTGCAGAGCAGATGGTTGGAATTAGGTTCCTCACACACAAAAAGAAATAGAAAATGACTAAGTGTTGGCCTATGTGGAAGATAGGTTGTGCAGAGGAAGAATTTATGTGGAGCACAAAGGGATAGTTTTATAAGAGATAATATCCACACGACACAAAGAATCCCTGCACAACACAAGTCATAAAAATGACTAAGTATTGTGCACATATGGAATTTTTTCAATCATATAATGAAACTATAAGAACAAAATGGAATATATAATGAAAAGAAAAAGGGTGGGAAAGGGTTATGTACAAGGATAAACTTAGAAATCAAAGGTGATACATGAAAATGGATCAACAACTATATAGGTGTTTGCAATATAAAATGCATGTAGCTAAAATGTATGTATACATTAACCTAATGGGAATTCTTTGGGAAAGTGGTGGATGGCCATATAAATATATAGTACCACTAGGGTGATATTGTGGAAATACTACTATTTTTATTTATTCTCTACAACAAAATGTGTTTCTTAGTTGTTACAAATTCAATTTAATTGGTCATGTGTAAATAACAATGAGAAAAATACAAAACTTAACTCAAAAGGGATCAACATGTTATATAGATTAGATTAGATTTTTTATTATAAATTTAAATGGCTATTCATTGTATGATATGAATTTTATTTGTAAACGATTAGGGAACTGGCTTGAATGGTTGAGTTCTTTGAGTTTCATGCTAAATGTCTCAAGGTCGATCTATGAGCCATTTTCTTTCAAAAACTTTAAATGGCTATTCGTTATATGATAGGAAGTTTATTCGTAAAATATTGAAAATCTAGCTTGAATGGTTGAGTTCTTCGAGTTTCATGCTAAATGTCTCAAGGTCGATCTATGAGTCCATATCTTTTATTATATGCTCTACTTAATATCCCTACTAAACCAAGCACCATAATCAAAACTGACAAATTTACACTAAATATTATTTACAGCATGTACAAAATATCATAAATAAAAATAAAAATAAAAACTCTTTATTAAAAAAATAATATAACATAGATAAATAAACAAAATAAAAAAATAAAAACTATATATAGAAAATTAGAAACACAATGACACATCCCATATTAGTAAACATATTTTACATTTATGTGAAAGATCGAAAATAACAAATCCAAGTGTTAGACGACAATGTTGGACATCATAGAAGCCACTAAATTGACAAGTAAAAGAGTCACATCTAGAGGATATTTTAATTTTTTTTATAGCTTCTAAATGTAACAAAACCAATCTCTTTATGGAGTTGAGTTAAGTTTTGATGAAGTGAGTGAGTCTATATGAACGGTTAACAGACTAAATGTGGTTTTTTAAATGCAATTTTATATAATAGGGAAAATTTTATGGATGTAATTAATCGTTTTATAATGAAAAACAATAATTAGAAAAAATGATTTGAATAAGCTTTCAGGTGGGAGCATTGTTTCATTTTCTAATCAAGACTAAACATGGAATTGTAGGTAGAATAATATGCTTTCCATGCAATAAAGATCAATATTAATTAATAATGCCTATTTAATAAATGTGAACAAATCATTGTAAGAAGACTTAAGAGAATATTTTGCTTTTAAAAATATCTTCCTCTATAATATTCTTTAGAAGATATAATTAGTATAAATAAGAGAAGGAGGCATAAGAAGTGTTGTCTTGAGAATTATTGTAATAAAGCTCTGCTTTATTGGAGGTTTCCACCTCAAAGAGACAAGTGAACATTGTTTTCTTTTAATAAAGGTATTATTTATGGTATTGCATCTAATACCTTACAGTTAAAACAAAATTATGGATTTAAAAAGAAACCATTGTCATTGGCTTGCTCTGATATCCATACATCTAATACCTTACAGTTAGAGACCAGGTTAATGATTTATAAAGGAACCATTGGCATTGGATTTCTATGATATCCATAAGTAGCAAGTACATATGTATAGCAATAAGTGTACTCAATATAAAAAATGGATCCATTAATATAGTTGAGAGAAGCCATGCATTTTCCATGTTGTAATAAATGTCATTCCTATGAATTATAAAATTATATAAATACAATTTTTCTCTTCATAAAAATAAGATTTGTATTTCTCTAAATATCCCCAAAGGCACTTCATTAAATACATTTTTACTAAATGGCCAGAACTGGATAAAGCTTGCTTGAATTACCATTATATATAGCCACCAATGAATACACAAATCACTATAGACTATTACTTGTCAATAAAAAAGTAATAAAAGATAAAGACACTTCATTAAATACATTTTTACTAAATGGCCAAAACTGGGCCAAAACTGGATAAATCTTGCTTGAATTACCATTACATAAATCCCCAAAATCACTTCACTAAATACATGCTTACTAAATGGCCAAATCTGGATAAATCTTGCTTGAATTACCATTATATATAGCCACCAATGAATACACAAACCACTATAAACTATTACTTGTAAATAAAAAAGTAATAAAAGAGACCAATATCATTAGTTTCATCCTTTCCCTTTACTTGTAATATATATTTGGTTAAGCTTTCTAGACCGGATATGTATCTTTCTAGTAGGATGGTTTTTCACATATTTCTAACACATTAACTTAGAAAATATGGAATTTTTCTCTCCTCAATCATATTTGAAATTGTAATTTTGTTAAAGAGAATCTCACTTACAAATAAGTAAGATCTCTCACTGATCTTATTCAGTTAGTGATAGATTGTAGGATAGACAACAATATGTTTTTCCACTAGATTTAGCATGATTGATCCTAATACATGAAATGAGGAGGAATGGCTCTTACCTTTGCTCGACGGTTGTCCTTGTGTAACACCAGCTGAGGTAGCTCTAGATCCTATCACCTACTTCCTCCACACAATAAGATAACAAATAATGATCTCAAGCCTCTTCAAGCAATAGGAATATTAAAAAGCACCTAGATCTAATATGATCTACTCAATAAAGAAAAAATTTGCCATCAATTTGTCATTAACTTGTACATAGAATTTAACACAACAAATAATGGAGGAGAAAAACATATAGATATATATTAAGAAATCAAGAACCATTACATCAATCAAGTTTTTACCTCGAGTTCCTGACTAAAGGATCTTCCTAGCTCCAAGCTCCCAATGCTCCTCCTTGGCTACTCCAACATCCCTCTATATTTCACTAGCGTATTAATGACTCTCAAACTCTAGCTTTCTCCCCCATTTCTCCCCCCTATCTGCTTGATTTGGCCTCTTCTTATAGGAATTTATAAGAGCTTGGAGATAGGCTTTATGTCATGTGAATTAGGTGGATACAAGTCATGGATAGGCTTAATGGCATGTGAACTAAGAAATTACAAGTCACACACAAGTTCCAAGCTCAATAATGAGATTTTTCCAACCTATTATGAGATTTTTCTCTATCATGAGATTTCTACTCAAGTTCCATGCTCAATTATGAGATTTTTCCAACTCAATATGAAATTTATCTTCAATTATGATTTTTTTTTCTAAATTATGAAATAATTCTTATTTCATAATTATGAAATTGTGACAAAATAGTTATTTTTCTTGTGAATTAATTATGATAATTTTACTCAATTATGTAATTTCAGCCTCATAACATATAATAACATCCTTGCAAAACCTATGGTGGAAAATACAAGTATAACAGATTCCCCCTAATGTATGAGGTCAAAAGAGGAATAGATGGCTGAAATACATTCTAAAAAATCATGGTGATGAGTGGTGTAAGGAAGGAGCTCATAGATCAAGGAACCATTCAATACCTACAATCAGTCACCAACCAAATATATATAGATCATCCCTGAGGTAGGCATACCCATGCTCTAAAGAGAAACAAAGCATGGATTCCAATGCAATACATTGTGGATCCATGAAATTAAATGCAAGACCATGGGAACGAAAAAGTACATGGTGGATCCATGTCATCAAAGAGATCATATCCATGAGAAAACAAAATGTGGATATATGTCATAGCTTACATGAAAGTACTCATACAAAGTGATATACTCCATAGCAACTTGGGAGGGGTAGCAAGAATGAGTGATGCCCCCTAGGCTCAAGGTCTTCACCCCAACCCCAATGGTATGATTCTACATCATGTGGATAGATGAGTTGATGTCGAGCATGGTATAAATCGTATGATTACTGGTCATTTAGGAATACCGTTAACAAACACGAGGGTACCCACTGATGATGAAAATGGACCCCAAGGTATCGAGTAAAATATAGAGAGTGTGAATAGAGGATATGAAGTTGAAAAATCATATAATAAATCAATAAGGAGTCAATGATGTAAACCCATTGTTGATTGCGAGGAATCCTACCACTGAGGACTGCAACCTTCAAGGTACTAGTTAGTTTCTAGATTCCTCTCCTAGATAATGTGTTGAATTCAATAGGAAGAGACCCATCTAAGGAGGGCCTTAATGTATCCCTATTACAAAATATTTTCCCTATGAACAGGTGAAATCTCCCTTGGATATATAGACCCCTATTTTCCAAGACAAAAAAAAATAAAAATGGACATTGACATTCATTTAGATCTATTATTTATCTCTATAGGCGTATAAGATAGAAGAAAGAAGTGCGACTTACTCCTTTTCGACAATTCTCCTCGTTAATCTTCAATCTTTGGTCTTGTTGTCCAAGCTTCTATCACACTGAATAAATCTTGCAAGGAACAAAACAACACCTTCTACTCCTACAATATATCATTAGACAAGAGAATATCTATCTATATAGACATACATGTATTAACAACAGTATGAAGGAAATAGGTGAAGTTATATATTATGAAAACATGGGAAGTTACAATCTTTCTATGCTAGCATTCATCCAAGCTTCCAATCTAGTCTTCAAATGAACTCTAAAGTTGTCTCTCTTGATATCATAAGTATCATATGAACACTTTTTCCTCCCCTATCTTTTTTACCTTGGAATTCCCTCATTATATAGGATTTGGAGGCTTGAACACCATGGAGGAAATCACTCACTAGATCCACTAAATTGGGATCTCCAAGATTTTTAGGGAGAAAATATCTCCCAATGATTTTAAGGAGGAAATATCTCTCAAGATCCATCAAATTAGGATATCGGTTTGAGAAAATCTCTCAACTATCCATGAGACTCTCAACTTCTCCTTGAGATTAGGAAACTAAATGTGAGGTGGATTCTCACACTAATTTAATTTCTTTTTTTCAATAAAAATGAACAATAAATATACACATAGTATTTTGACCTTCATATGATAAATTTATCCTCCAACATGTTTAGGGATTATGACAAACACTCCCTCACTAAAGTGTGACAAATAGGTGTGTAACAGATGCCCCGTAAAGTGTGAGGTCATAAGAGAAACTAATGGCATAAACAGTTTAAAAAAATATGTGCATCAAGAAACTGGAATAGGGAAGTTGAGTGGAAGCTATGAGAAAACATTAAACAATAGACATATATCATCTTCGATGTGGACATACCCATACTTGGATAAACTGACTCAAAACATGGTCGTTGACCAATACACTATGGATCCATGAAAGTACTGATTAAAAATATGGTCACCAAAAATACAATGTGTATCCATACCTCCATAACCCAATCAAGTCGTATCCATGAAAACATACACAATGGAGCTATGGCATGATAACATCATAGCCATGGAAAAATACATAGTGGATCTATGTAATGGTATATATATCAGTGAGATTACCAGCATGATGACCATATTGGGGTCTACAAAGTACTTGAATAATCTCCATCGCAACCCGGGTAAGGGGTTCCCAGGGTCTTTACCTCGATCTCGAAATGGTGTGATTCTAACCATGTCAATAGATGTGTTGATGTCAAACATTGTATAAACCACTTGATTACTGGTCATTGATGCATACCGTTAACAAGTGTGAAGGAAATCACCAATGTTGAAAATGACTCCGAAGGTACCCTAGTACATTCCTATGAATGTGAATAAATGAGATGAAGTCGAAAATTCGTGGAATCGTTTGATCAGAGGCCAATGATGTAAACCTGTTTTCGAAAGCGAGGAGACCTTCCATTGAGGCATGTAGGTTCAAAGGTACTAACTGGTTTCTAAGTCTAATTCTTGAATAATGTGTTGAAGTCGATAGGAGAAGACTTGTCGAAGGAGGGCCATGATGTATATCCCATCATTAACATGAAAATAACACAGGAAAGTGATGTAATATGATGGATCAAATGAGCATAGACTGACATAAGGATGAGGATGAGAGTCAACAATACTGTAGGATGGTTGATTAAGGTTGAAACTTCCCTTGAAAATTGTGAGGCACAAAAAATGACTTGGAAGCATGGACTCGATGAGTACTAAGAACATAATGTGACGTTAATCAGAGAACTCTTTGATTGGAATGAAAAAGTATAACGACACATAGAATTGGTATGAATCGTAGACAAGTAGATTACCCAACTATAATATGAGACACAAACAGGTGCCATGTTCAAGGGAGACAATGAACAACTGCCATAACATTTTCCATAAACTTAACCCACTTCCCTCAATTTCCCCCCACCATGAATGATGAGTACCTATTTGTTTTTTAACAAGATTGAGGAGGATAAAAAATGCTCGGTATCGATCATCTTTTATGAGTCCCTCTTCACATGTTTAAGGAACCTAGAGAAGGAGGCGTTCAGTCCCATACACATCATATGGGTTCTTTGATGCATAATTTTACAAGCTCAAAGAAGGTAATCTCAACGATCTTTTCATATTTAGAGAGTCTGAAAAGATATTAAATAATACTCCAATGCCATTCTTTTTCGTAAATTTAATCCCCCAAGCCTGAAAAAGTGAAAACAATACAAGGAAGAAATCATCTAGTCGATATTGATTAGATTATTCCTTTTTCTTGGTTGGTATTATGAGGCTGAAAAAGGGGTAAAATACCACTTGAAATACGAGTCTTCTTGGTTTAACAAGCTCCAGGAATGATGAAGTATGCTTGCAATCTGCTTCATTTTTTAACGATCTTGAAACAAAAAATGAATTGTGCTCAGTATTATCACTCCAAGAAACCCTTTTTGATTGTAGACCAAAGGTTCTTGGTAACTTAAGAATATGGTAGATTTGTATGCTTGGAACAATAAGATAACTCAATAGCTAATGAAAGTAACCACTCATCATGTATCTGAATAAAACAATGCTTTTAGAGAACAATAATCAGACAACAAAGTTGAAAAAAGGGGATGAAGAATACTAGTCCAAATAGCCAAATACAACCATATGCAGGGTCATACAAGACATCAAGAAATTCTTTAATCCAAGTTTTTGAGGTTAATAAGAAGATGACAGTTCTTAAAAGTTAAACTAAACTGGAATAAAGTATAGAATCATGAAATATATGAAAGAATCTGATATTGAAAACAAAAGAGGACTGTGATTCTATTATCAGAATAAGAAGTCATGTTCAATGGCTAGAAAATGTCTCTTAGATTGAACCCTTTGGTGCTCCGAATGTCTTTAGCTTTATAGCCTTATAAGATGAAATCTAGATCCTTGAAAGATGGATCAAAATTGCTAAGAATAGTTAAATCAAAATAGATACAACAAGTGTAGGATGAGATCTTATAAAAATGGATCTAGAATACTAAAAATGGAAAATCAAAACAAAATAGGAAAAGATCCTATCTAATGATCTCTAAGAGTAGTAGATTGTTGATGAAGTGCAGTTTTAACCTCCCAAGGCTGTTTGATTTGGTCCTCCAAAGATAAAATTCAAATTTGGTGAAGTGTGCAAAAACCTTGATTTTCTGCCTTTGAAAAAGATACCAAAATCGATTGAAACACCTCTTCTTTCCCTTATCCATCAAAAATAATCATTGAAATAGACTTGATAATTCAACAACTGTCCATTTGAAGTGGTTTCAAACCATTCAAACTCAAAAAATCCTGATCTGGGCAAAAATTCAGTCATTTTGGTCGTGATAGGATTTCACCATCTTATTTACATAAAAATCCTCTCCTTAGCTGGTGAAAAGTAGATCTTTCACCAGCTAACTAGCAAAGTTCAAGATGAGTTAGCTGGTGAAAGCACAGATTTTTTTAAAATCAAATTTCTCAGTCGTGGAGAGTCCTTTTTACATGCTTGAATAGTCAATTGACATCTAGAAATCCTAAGCTTTCCAATGGTGCTTTCAAATATGAATTTGGATCTTGGGAAGGTAATCAAAAGTTCCCTGCAAGATTAGGCATCATTCTTTCAAAAATGCCAGTGCATTTTTTATCGCTAACACTCGGGATCAATTTCAATTTTGATGAGCTTGAAATCAAGGATAAACTATGCTTGGTTTAATACCTAAGAATGAGCCTCTTCCCAAAATGATGTCTAGAGGTTGGGATGTTGATTGATACCTAGTGGCAGTTTTTTTCCCAAAGGTTGGTACTTTACCCTAGCATCATCATAAAACGTTGGTGGCTTAACTCCAGTATGATGTCTAGAGACTGGAGACATACCCCCTATTGACACTCGAAATTGAAATGGGTTGCATGCAAATCAATACTGAGGCAACCTCGAACCACTTTGGATTGAAAGATACCCCTCCCAACCCGAGAGGGATCTCTCGAATAATGTCACAAAATAATTTTTAGTAAGCATGAAATGGTGGGCAGATTTATGGGTAAATGATGGTCTTGGATTTTTAAAGTTTGGGGGTTAAACCAGGGAAATGGTCCATTGGTCATGGAGTCAAATGAAAACCAAAGAAAGGAGATAATAGCAGTGATCATATAACTTGTGGAAAGTGAGGCAAAGTAAGTCTATCTTTCATCGATTTGATAATCATGATGCAGTATCATAAAAAGGAAAGGAAAGGTTGATGTAGCAGAGAATATATGTAGAATTCTGAAAGTGTGGACTGGTCTTACACCCGCTAATAGCTGGTACAGAGGAAAAATAGCAAACAATTACAAAAAACCAATATTCATTCGCTATAATAGTGGTCGTACTAAAGTATAACGAAGCACATCATTTAGGAAGATTAAATGAAACAAAGATACAGGAAAACAAACTTGTACACAGTCGTGACGGAATAAGGAATAAATAAACAATATGATACTGACAACACATGTATATCAACTGTGGATAAGGAGCACATAAAATGAGTTCCAAACAAATTTAACACAGCTGAAATAAGGAAGACCATACTGAAAGAAATCGACCGTGATGAATCTCACAGTCTCAAGTAAATACATCATCAATATTATTTCATTCCTAGCTTACAAAATAACTCAACATGCCCAAGAACCCCTCTTCACAAGAGGTTTATTCCCCGGCGTTGCCCTTGCACCCCCTTCTCTAATACATGCATCCTTATTTTAAAAGAGAAAAAATCTAAAATAAAACTCTTAGTGTTTAGAGTAATATGAAATGGTTCATCTTCATGGAATTCTGCAATTGCCAGGTGCATCTTCCAGTTCCTTGAACCATTATTAATTGTTTGACAAGTGGGGTATTTTCTTTGTGTTATCCATGCGTTTAATTTTGCATTGAAACCTCCAAAAATATGACACCGAATGTTGATTAGAGTGATATCCTATATCAATTTCTTATATGCCACTCTGCGTACATATGGATCATTAACTCAAATGTCAGGGTCAAAATTCTCCACATTTGTAAATGAATTATGTCCAATAGCATGTTGCTGCCTCGAAGTTGTGGATCGATTAGTTGTGCAATTCCAAAATAATTGATGTGCGCCTCAAACTCTTCATCCAGAAGAATATTTTTGGGCTTAATATCACAGTGAACAATCTCCTCGAATCCACATTCTTCATGTAAATACACTAGTGCCTATGCAATGCCCATAGCAATTATGAGCCTTGTCGCCCAGTTGAGCCAAGTAGAGTTCCCATGTAAATGCATGTCATTGGGCATGAATTGGAGTATAAGGATTTTGACATCCAAATTGGAAACTACACCCATAATTTTGACAAGGTTTCGATGCCTGATTTTACCCAGTGTCTTGCACTCTATCATAAAACAATGTTGGGCCTCTGCTTCTAATTCAACTTTGAACTTCTTGATTGCCACTTTCATCCTATTAACAAGTTTCCCTTTTCCTTCTCGATTTCAGCCTGCGGGAATGTCTTTCAGATATGGCGTGCTCAGTGCCTGGACCTGATCTTGAAGAATCCTAATGTATCCTATGGCTTCAAGAAGCACCAATGTCGTGTCCATCTTTACGAAAGTAGAGACGAGCTGCTGCAGCACAGTGATTCATTCTTTGAGATTTTCTTTCTTTACGTTCACCTTTAATGAAGCATCAGAGGTTCAAGCTCTCTTGCAAGAAACATTCTGAGGGCCAACATTGTCATCGTTTGAATAATTTTTTAAACTTTCGGTGCTAGAACTAGCTCCGACCTTACAGTGTTTGAAATCTTTTCCATGATAACTCTGGAAATCCGCGTCCCCAACGACAGCTTTCTCATCTCCGGTCACCACTATTCTTCAAGTGCAAAGGAGGTTTACAGCAGTGTAGAAGGAAGCGATGTGGTTGGGAAGAGTGTTATTTGCGATGTATCCAGCAAAGACGATGACTTAAGTTGTGTTGAGTGGTGATGCCTTCTCCAACAAGAAGGCTGGGAGCCTTGCATTTGGCAAATAAGCGGTGCCAGAATAGTAACAATGAAGCCTTGGCTGCAAATGGATGATCTGATCCACCATGGCAGATCAGGATAATAAACGATACCACCAGCAACAGTTCCAATATATTCACATGGAGTCTCTGATCTTTTTCCATTTTGGCATGTATCTTCAGCCCTTCCAGTGCCATTGCTTCAATTCTCTACATAGCCAGAATTTTGTGTCGACAAAAGAATCCATGCATTCAAACAACATCACTTCCAACTTTTGAAGTACTGGAATATTCATCTGAATGTTCGATCAAGGCTTCGTGACCATAACCTATATCATCGATCCATCTGCAGAGCTCTGGTAAGATGGAATGAACTCAACAATGTGATCAACCATAGAGATAAACCAATTGATTTCCTTGTGCCACTTAGCCTTCCTTTCCCCTGCCAAGGGCTCCAATCACCATAGCTCACCAAAATGGAAGTTGATAGATTGGTAATAGCATTAGACAAGGCCATAGCTGAAGAGACACCCTTCTTTCCTCCAAACATGTCCTCCTCGAGTAATAGCTTGGAAAACCTTTCTATCACGAGTTCAACATTAGGGTACACAGATGGAGCGTTGTTTGTCGATGAAAATACTCATAAATTGCCTGCCAGTGAGGGAGTTTTTTCTAGAATGATCGTCGGAAATGGGCTCATCTGGCATGACCTCAAGACCCATAAGATGGGCTATGATGTTTGGCATTCTGTGTTTCTGGTCATTTTCTACTGGTGAATCTTTCGCATACTTCCTTGGAGCATCTTCTAGCTCCCATTTGGAAACTTATTTTTTTGGAAGCTCAAAGCCAAACAGAATATCGTTCACATTGGATTCTCTTTTCCTACCAAAATCCCAAACTATTTCATGGAGCCTCCAAATGTAATCCCTAGACTGAAAATTTGAATGTCACTTGCAAAAGTTAATTTTAAATGATAAAAATAAGGTCCTCTCTAGTAGTACCATGCTCCCTTTGACCACCACATTCAAAGAGGATTAGTTAAATTGCTATTATTTTCTTTAGTGAGTTTCAACGTTTAGTGCCAGCTAAAAATACAATTGATCATTTATCCCTTGAAAGGAATTGGAGATTCACATTGAATTACACCATCCAAATCACTAAATGTCCATCAATTGCTCCAAACATATATTTGGAGTTACCTGTGGCATTCTCAACATATCTTTAATATCAGTGTCGGTATGTCTCCACTACTTGTTCAATGCGCCACCAATAGAGGGGACAATGTGATAAGTGTGATGAGCATGATGTACAGTAGCACATATGACCACACAGAACAAAGACTGCATTATATTCATGTTCCGAACATATTAGACACAGATCTAGCATTGGATTGTCTCTTTTCACATCATGACCATGTTGGCTTCTTGCATCGTTCTGGTCCCCTTCATGGGCATTCTGCTCCCTCTGTTGAGTTGTAGCTCTCATTACCCTTCTTTTCCATTCACGATGTCTCCTCTTTTCCATAATATGCCTGAGGGCATGTGTTGTCATTAAATACACACCGAAAATTGTGAAGCCCATAGATGTAAACTTGAACCACCTTGCCCATTTCCCAAGATTTGCAATAAGTTGGTCAATAAACTTTGGGGAGACATAAAATGGCCCTTTGGTAGGCTTCTGGATTCGAATTTTCCCTATATCATATTTCATGGCCAACAATAGTCAGAGTAGTGCCTGTGGGAAGTACTTTCTCCACTCACTTCACTCCAAGCATCTTAAGGCCTTGCAAATAGTCTAGTGTACCACGTACAGGTGACCGTCCAGATTCTTCAAAAACTTCACTTGCAACAGTTAATTCTAAGCCTCTTGCCCCATGAGCACCAACAACATATACTCAGTCTATTCCATCCTCCAGATACCATGGGACCTCTTTTCTTATTGGAAGCATCAAAGAAGAGTCTGTAATCCAGCTCGCATCATTGTGATTTTAAAAAATGTTGCTCGACCATCTCCTCCAAAATAACACATATGAGACCGTTGTTTTGGAAATTAATCAGTGTTTCAGATACGACTCATCCAACAACCAAAACAACCAAAGGAAAGACTTCACTTGCTATATCCAAAAGAAAAGCTTCCAATTTGTTCTCAGAGAGTTGCAGCAGCTGAAGAGAGGACATCCCTCCTACTGCAGAAGGTAGGCTTCCAGAGAGAAAATTGTGACCTAGATATAACGTGATCAATCCAGTGAGGTTTCTCATCTCCTGGGGTATACTACCAGTGCAACGATTTTCATTCAAAGAGAGATAAAACAGAGTTTGGGAAAGATGGCCTACACTTCCAGGTAAGTCTCTCTTAAGAGCATTGTTCCGAAGAAAGAGTTTTTACAGACTGGTGCAGTTAGAAAGTGCTCCAAATATGGGAGTGGAGTTGGCACTAACCAAACGATTATGATCAAGATAAAGTCTCTCAAGATGTCACATCTTGTCAAATTCCCGAGGTATGCCTCCCGTTAAGACATTACTAGATAGTGAAAGCTTCAAAAACTTAGAGCAATTTCCGAAATCTGTTACAACACCCCCCAATATTTGTTTTGTCCACCAACTCTTATTCTGCACTCGCTTAGAATCATGGTTAATAATAGGAATAATTTTACTAGAAAGGGAGGAATAAAGAGGATCAACTTATATAGGTTGAGGAAGGGAAGGTTTAGGTACCAGATCTTTTGGAAGATAGGACTCTATTGGACTAAGTGAAATGATGTCACCTAGTTTTTTAGTGGGATATTGGCTAGGCCCTACCCAAGGATCAAATTATTCAAAGGATCATTACACCATAGTCGTAATCATGTTTAATGTGGAAACCTCAAGTGGGAGATCGGGAAGAGGTAAGGGAAAAACTCCCATGGGTGAAGAATCCTTGAGGAGACATGCCCACACACTTTCCTACTTAATATTAGACTATCTAGGGGCACATAAACCACTTCAATGTCAATAGAAAATGAAATATTGAAAGAGTCAGTAAGGTTGGAAACTGTGTCCATCAAGCGCTTTAATGGTGGTAGGAGACTAGTGAAGTTCGAGAGAACCAATGGCTCTCCAAAAAGACAAATACATGAAACATGTGGAAGCTCCTTCATCCAAAACAATGTGATGGATGTTATTCCCATGAACCATAGCTTGAGTTTGGAATGCCAGGTGGTGGAGAGCCTTGGTTTAAAATAGTCTAGATTAAAAATAATCAGATTTGACGCCTCTGGATCCACAACTCCAATGGTTGATAACAAGTTTCTACGTTGACTTGGATAGTTTTGTAGAACTTCAAGCTTCGACATAGCACAAGGTGCTTGTGCTAAATCTTCAACAATATTGTATTTTTTAGTAGTATGGAAACTTGGACTGAAAATCGATTTTCGAATTTTCCCCTTGGGCGGGTGCAACACTGTGTCAACAACAAGCCTCTTGATATGAAGAGGGGTGGAGGATGGATAAGGAGTGGAAGTGGAGGGATTATTGGTAGCACCTCAATTGGAATTATTTTCTAGAGGAGTGTCATAAGTCTTAGCTCTGGTTGTTAAACTAACCATCTCTTTACACAGAATGGTTGTGGAAGCATCCCCATTGTGGAAATGAATTGTATTTCCCCCTTGTGGAAAGGCATGATTTTGTGAAACCATTTGTTGTTGATAAGTTGGGAAAGGGTCAATTAATACTGTGGGTTGGAAGGTACCCTTAAAAAATTTAGTGAATTTCTCATGATGAGGGTGGTCTTTCATGTAGTGGTCCTCCGTACAAATTATCTAGGGAAGCTTAAATTTCCTTTTCAGTTGGGTATCATTAGTTTTAGTACTCTCATGTTGGTTAGAATACTTTTTGGATTTACCCTTGTTTTTATTCTTGCCTCGAGGTTGTTTGAGATGAAGTGGAATGGATTACATACAACTCGAAGGTTTGAACAGAAGAGTAATCAGTTTTGGTGTTGATAACATAACCCACCACACCATCGACATGGGCTTCCAGAATAGGTCTTTATGGATCATTCAAAGTGTGAGGGGCATGAGGGATCATATCATAAAGTGTGTCAAACTGGGAATATACTAAGTCCAAATATTGAGCACGACTGATTTCTTGCTCCTCAGTGACAACACCTCCCATGGAGAAATCTCTAGTAATGGATGGCAAAAGTGACTTGGTAAACCAATCTGTCAAGATTTGGTCTCAAATAGTGGCTTTAATAAACCATCTTCATTGCCTCCATTCATGAATATGATCAAATATGTGAGTGGAGGTGTATTTCTTAAGTGAATTTAAAATATCTGTACTAGTTTCATACTGAATCGACAGTTGGAAATGTGTCAAAATATCCATAGCTAAAGAGTTGAAGTCGCTAAAGGAATGTTGTGGTACTTCAATATACCATTTCATTGTTGTTCCTGTGAGGGTTCGCTGGAAAATTCAGAAATGAATGGAATCATCCATCAAAGAGTTCAAAGAACACCAAATATGGAAGGTCATTATGTGGTTATTAGGGTCTTCTCTAGGTTTCCTATTGAATTTTGGGATATTAGAAGGTAGTTTGGTAGGGATTGGAGGCCAAAATGGGGCATGTAATATTGGATCATTGGTCAAACGTGACAGATCAAGAAGATCTAATGTAGCCAATAATATAAGTTTTATGTTAACCTGTGGATAATATTAGTAACCATGTGACATAGGAACACTGGTAGGAACATATATAGGTTGCGATGGGATGGAAAAATGAGATGGTCTTCCCATGTATTGTGGCTAATTGGATGGTCCTCCTACTTATTTTGGTTGACCTGAGGGTCCCCCCATGTACTACGGTTGACCCGATGGTCCCCCCACATATTGTGACTAACCTTATGGTCCCCCCATGTATTGCGGTTGGCCTGATGGACCTCGCATAAACTATGTTTGAGGGGGTTGTTGTGTTGGAATCATGGGGTCCATGGATTGATTGGGAAAAGTTCCTTGTTGAGAAATTCCTGTTCGATTAGGTTGACCCTATAAAGGATTTTCAACTCTTGCATATGGTTTTCCATGATACAGGCCCATAGTAGTGGGAATGGAAGGACCTACATGAGTGACTTTCCCTAGGTTTGTTCTTGTTTCCCCCACATAGGATTTTGCTTCATAGTTGAGGGTTTCACCCCAGAAAAAGGTTTCCCTCCAGCTGAAGATTGGCCCTCCAATGAAGGGTATAGAAGAACTCCCCATTTTTAAAGTGTTACGAGGAAAATCTCTCTATGGCTAGAGGAAAACCACAACAAATGAAAATGACTGCAGAAATCAACTATATTCTCAAGTATGCTATATAAAAAAATATGCTAGAAATACAAGATAAAAGGTCTACCTCATCCAAACGTTTGGTGAAGCCTATTGTTGAGCACTTGACCCAAAGCAATATACCTACAACTAGTCCTCAACAACCAAGCAAAACAAGCATATGGTGATAATATATGATGTTATCACATTCAATAGCATAATCCATTAACATTCATAACAAATACACCCATGGAATAATAATTCAAATATTTGCAAGATATCAATTGGCTGAGAAAAGAGTATTTCTATTAAGATATGATCAACAAAAGTGAATAAGTTACATAATTCTATGTCGACATAGTTCGGAACCGAGAAACCAAGTTCCTTCCATCTAGGCCTCCACCACTTCAATCGTCCACCAAAGGCAAGATCATAGAAGAGAGACAATGAAGTTCTCAATCAATAAGGGAAGAGATTGGGGGTTGAACATTATGTTTAAACTTAAAGGATAAAGGGATGCAGACTCAATGTGAAGTGAATAATTCCTCCAAAGAAACTTT
This sequence comes from Picea sitchensis, assembly GCA_010110895.2. Taxonomy (NCBI): domain Eukaryota; kingdom Viridiplantae; phylum Streptophyta; class Pinopsida; order Pinales; family Pinaceae; genus Picea; species Picea sitchensis. Next base: position 109,607 of record SNQJ01S0005585.1, read on the forward strand.
TCTCTCAAAGTTGAATTATTTCTCCTCTTTTCCATAGATCAAAATTCACCAATTTATAGCCTTCAAGTGGAACTAGAGGTCCGAGTCAGAACATTTCCAGTATATGGAAGGCCAAGGATCATTGATCTCTTGTTGTGACATGGAAACCTGACACCATTTTTCATTTTTTTGCACATTTCTGGATGTACATAGGCTATAGTGGTGAAACCTGCGTATATGCATGCTGTATAGTAGGAAAGGTGCGTATATGTGGAATAATTGTATTCTTAGCTCTAGGATTTGAAAAAGGGATGAAAATTCTACATGGGGAAATGGAAACAGGCCTTATGTGAAAGATTGAATGGGGTCAGGAAACTCTTGCTACAACATATGCCCCCTAATGTGTGAGGTCAGAGGAGTATATGTGATGGTTGAAATACATTATAAAAACCCAGAAGTGGAGTGATGGGGAACCAACTGGAAAAACTATTTTCTCATTACAATCTATACTGACTTTGCATACATCAATGCCAATTTGAATTACACTACAAATCCATGTGAAAATATACCAAACAACTATCCATGCCCATGAATAGGAAAATACAAATGAGGTTACATGCCAAAGTCTGTCATAGTCATGAACAAGGCCGAGTAGAACTAGTATCAAAATCAATATGAAGATATCTGTATACAATGGAGTACAATCAGATCTCCCATGATCACTGAAGTCACATAGGTATTGGTCCAAATGAAAAGGAAGCAACAAATTAGGAAAGTTGTGGCCAGATACTGATGTCTTTAAGTATTATACACAATTTGCCAAAGGTGCAAGTCTACATCATGTGAATAAAGGAGTTGAGGTTGAACACAATGAGACCTTATTTGATTACTGGTCATTGAGGTATATTGTTAAAAAATGTGAGACACCTACCGATGATGAAATTAGGTATCAAGGCACTAGGCACATTCTTACAAGTGTGAATAAAGGATTCGGGATTGAACACTTGAAGAATCCATCGATCAGGAGACATTGATGTATTCCCAACTTTCGATGGCGAGAGAAGCTGCCACTAATGACTGTAAGCCTCAAGGTACTCATAGGACTCTAGGTCTCATTTCTAGAATAGATGAGATGAAGTCGATGGAAGGAGACCTGTTGAAATGAGAGCATTAAGGAATCTCTCATCATTCATCACAAGGTACAAAGTAGGAGCTTCATGATTTGGAGGAAATCACATGAAGAACATGTTCATGAACCAAAGACCCTGTGCATCTTTCCTGTGTGCCAAGTGAAAGCGGTACACAAAAAATACCCTTTGAATAGGAGACAATTGGAAAAACTATTGAAAAAGGTGAGGAAACCACCAATAAGGCTAGTGGCATCCAAGACACTACACAAATCCCAATGTGTGAATAGATATCTTGTCATCGAACCCAAGTGAAACCACCTAGTTAACGACCAATGATGAAATGTAGACTATTGGGTGAAAGGTTACCTATCAATGAGGAAAGTTGGACCAAAGTGTGTAATAGGACTACAACATCATGTGATTCTTAGACAAACTGAGGGTATGGCCAACATGCAAAGTCAATATTTATGAGGAATGGCCGACACAAGTTGATAGAATTACTGTGAACAAGAGCATGAGACATATGGAAGACTTCATAAGCATAGACTTAATGATGAAACTATGAGATGTAGGAGGCATCAATCAAGTTCTCCATAGGGACTGGAAGAGTAACTAGTCGGGGGAAAAACTCTTTGTAATGATCTCAGCTTCCTAAGGTCATGCTAAACCCAAAATTATGATGACAAGTGGACTCAATAACTTTGTGCTCTGCTCAAAGGAGACACAATTGCTGCCATTGTAAGATAATACTCCGTTCCCGACCATATTTTTTTGTTTTTTCATAGTCAAATGAATGTTATGATACAAAGGAGGAAATGAGCATTGCAAGTAAGAAAAATTAGTTCCAGAAATGGAACATACATATGCTCAATTCAAGGAGGTGCATGCAGGAGATGGACACTCGGCAGAATGTTCCCTCCTGGGTATAAGGTGTCAAATTGTGAAGGATATAAATGAGGCTCTGCTTGGTTGAGGATGTAAAAATGATGAGGCAAACAATTTATAATGCAAAGAGAGAACTGACTATAGGCTCAATACTCCAAGCAAGGGCACGATCTGCAATCACAAATTAATGCCAAAAAATATCCTTTTTCGTAATCTTAGTCTACTTGGTGTGAAAAAGGGATAAACTTGTACCAAATAGACGTCCTTTCAAGTCTAATTTATGAGTGTGAAAGAGACAAGTTCACTTTGCTATATTTTTTCTTTTTGAAAACGAGTCGGAAAAGAGATTAACTAAGACTCACGGCCTTTCAAGTCCAATTTAACGAGTGTGAAAGGGACAAATTCACCTAGAAATATTTTTCATTTTTTAGACGAGTTGGAAAAGAGCTTAAATCAGAATCGCTTGGGAGTTTCTAGGTAGCAAGTCACGGGGGAGGCCAAGGCTCCCGTGATGGACTTCTGTGAAATTTCAGTATCTTAGGAATAGCTAACACAAGCTTGGGAAATCCCAAAGCTCTCCAAGTCGTGGAGGATAAAGTGATAGAAGATGTTATTGTCTCCATGATATATCAGATAATGTATCTTACTTGAAAGGACATAGGTAGAGGCATTGGATACCCAAAAAGACCATCCCAATCAAAGGGATCTTCTCCAGGACTTGAAGGGAGAGTACTTGGGGAGATTAAAACTCTCTCTTGTTCAAAAGGTGCAGTATTAGAAATTCTAACGATATGGTTGAAGGATGCATCACCATCCAAAAGGAGAGTTGGATTGACTAGTGATTTCATTGGTATGACCACTTCTTCAACTCTATGTTGAATAGGGTGCGTGATAATAGGGATAGGAGATACATCACCCTCGACAATGGGGGTGTGGTAAGGAGAATATTGCAATGACATGTGTCAATCAACGGAGAAATAGGATGTGGGGAAACCATAGACACCTCAGAACCTGAAGGGCCCTTAGGTGAGCCCCATGCTTCTAGTATCCCAACAGTAACAAGACACAAATGAGTAAGGTGATTTTCTTCTCATGTCCTACAAAAATTTAGGTTTATGTTTGAGACATCTAGGCTTCGCGATCATATGAATGCCCCCAACATGACTAGTAATGGTCAGTTGCGGGTCTTCAATGTGACCTGTAGAGGTCGTCGACCAATCTCCAACATGAATGGTAGAAGTTGGTGATGGGGCTCCAGTATGACTGGTAGTGATTGGACTCATGGTGGTGGGTTGTGGCATTTGATACCTAGGTCCAGGGAAAAATTGGGTTTGAAACATTGTAGGCCAGGAAGGATCTAGGTTTACACCTTATCCCTGTCTGAAAGGGAGGTATCCTCCGCATAAATGATCCATATAGGTTGGTATAGGCATCATCACTGAAGAAAATGTGTGCAAAGAGACAAATGTATGATAAGGATTGTTCAAGTGGGATATATGTTGCCCCCATGTGAAGGGGTTTCGTGAAGAGGGTAGCCTAAACCATAAAATTGATTCCCTCTATATGAAATACTCAGGGATATATGGAGACCCACCATGGGAAAAGAGTTTGTAGGAACTAGCATGGAAGATGAAGGATACACAGATGGGGTGTAATAATTAGAATAACTGCCCATTTGAGTACTGGCTCCTGAAAAAACATAGCTAGGACTGGATCTTTAAGAGGAGAGGTTCCAACCTCCCATAGTGAGAGTTGGTTGAGGGACATGACTCCTATCAAATGAATATGTAGACGACGGGGCCATGGTTCCCCCAGATCCAATGCTAGGATTCATTCAAGTGGGCTAGGGAGAAGATGGAAAGAGTGAAGGAACATTTAGCATATCAACATGAAAATGATTAGAGACCCAAGGCATGGAATGAGTATCATAATTTTGCATACCATTATGAAAAGAGGATGGATTCGTCCCCATGAAATGAATGAGCATCATGGGGGGGGTAGCAGTACATGAGGGAGATATGGGAACTCCACTATCCATGACAATGAAAATTCAATATAAAATCCTAAGGTCAACTAGTGATCAAAGAGCACACCAAAAATAATGAAACGACCAATATGCACACAAATAGGGTAAAGTGGTTGAAAGGGGCCTCCCTCCCTAAAGTAGGTATTCATCACCCAAGAGGGGCTTGAGACTCCCTACTAAAGATCAGAGGTAACATAATCAGTTATAAGGGTCGTCGTGGGCTTAACAACCAGTCAGTCAGATCCCCCTAGAGAGGTAATCCTCCATAAAGGTTGTGCTTTTTCTGACCCTTATCTGACCGAGGGTACCTGCAGAATAACCCCTGCAAGTAACCTATGTGGAACCTAATTCAAGAAACTAATCAACCAATGTATAACTGATGCACATGTGAGCTGTCATAAGTCAAGTCCACCGTATGGGCAAGGTAGAAAAGATCGAAACCTTGAAAGCACCACCTCTCACATAGGTAAGGGAATTAGTAAGATCCCCATATACGAATAGATCCCCATAAATATATCTAACACCAATAAGGTATTGGGGGGATATCCCTTCAACCAACCTCACGCAACCTCGTGATTAACTCTGGTGTAAGCAGAGCCTCCTGATCTTACCGATTATACAATGGATTTCTCCACTCCCTTATTCAGACACATATGTTGATTTAATATCCTTGGATAAGTTTACTCACAAAATCCTATTCCAAGGGACTAAATCCTAAGCTATTTTCTGCACCCTAGAAAATAAAATCATTACTAATCAATTTTGAATTATAGCGTTAATTTTACTGGTCGTGCTTACTCAAAAAGGTGCAGTCATGAAACTAGTGATGTTATGACTCAATAGGTAAAGTAAATATGAATACAATGCAAATTCATAACTTCAATTTCCAATGAATGATATGCTTCTTAAAAATGCAATTTTCAATTCAATTATGTAATTCTGGATAAAAATGCAATCTTTCTTTACATGCACTAACTTTAAATATCAAAATGCCTAATATTTTTGTATTTTCAATATAAGAAAAATGAAAATGCATGGACTAAACAACAACCTGATATATAAAGACTCTACTGTGTATATAAAAATACAACTCAAGTAGGATACCAAGGACAAAAACACCTAGCCCAATGTATAAGGACAATAAAAATGAAAAGATGATGAGAAAGGCACTGCCCAAAAATTCAACCAAAGAAAGGTTTCCTGTCATCCCATAGACACTTAACAGTCACTACAGAGACCCAAGAAGACTCGAAAATCATCAAAACCTACCCCCAAAACAAGCAAAATAGGTTGATGTACACGACTAGTCAAGGGATAAGCACGTATGTACATATCTTGCAAAAGGACAACACACATATATACGAGATTGTCAAGAAAAAACCCGTGTATATGTGTCAAAAACACATTTAGGCTAAGGAGAAGGATGAAATACTTAGACCTAGAGTGAACAAAGGATGTCAAGCAATGATACGACAAGAAACACAATGTGAATGAGAGAAATCTAAGGAGAAAAATAGTCCAAAACCCAAAAAAAGAAGATTCAATCCCCAATATGGTCGTCAATTCTGTTACGAAGAAAAACTCTCTATGGCTAGGGGAAAACCACAATAGATGGAAATGACTGCAAAAATCAACTTTATTCTCAAGTATTCTATATAAACAAATATTATAGCAAGACAATATAAAATGCCTACCTCATCCATATGTTCAATGAAGTCCACCGTTGAGCACTTGTCCGAAAGAAATATACCTACAACTAGTCCTCAACAACCAAGAAAAGAAAGAATATGATGATAATATTGTTGGGACAGGGGCAGACCCATGGTTCAATGCTACAACAATGCACCAAAAAACCCCTAACTACCAGCCCTTTCGGCAACACCTGTGAAGCAGATGAATTCTCACTTGAGGTAGAGGCAGGGGTGGTTGCAAGGCTCATGTGTCTACAACCTTAGCTAGTACATGGATCTATGATTCTAAGACTTAAAGTATCACTTATCACTGTCATTTCCTCAATATACAGTCAATATCCACTTCGTTGATAAAACAAAGCTTCACAGTATGTACAACAATCTAGCATATTCAAGCACTTATCATACATAACATAGATCATATCCGGTAGATCAAGAATTGAGAATATTCATGTATATCAGATCTAACATTCTTCACATTATTAGCACTAATCATAAGTAGATCTATCTAATCATCTCAAAGCAGTTAGCAAATAACACATCAATGCATCAAAACAAGGCACAAAGCAGGACAATACAAGGTTTATGTGGTTCACCCCCACCCTGGGGCTACGTCCACCAACTCTTCTTATTTATTAGCTTCTTCAATAAGTTACAAGCACCGAGCCTCAAAACCGTTACTCTGCATAGGACAAAAGATCTGCGCATCTCGCTAGATCCTTCTTCCTTTCATTACAACAAAGAGCCTTATTCATCTTCTTACAATGACTTGCACTTAGCTTCTGCAATTCTCACAGAGGCACTTAGTTCTTACAGAACTTTCTTTCACTTAGCATACATCACATAGATGTCGATCTATCATTTATTATCATCATCATGCCTTTACATTTCCTAGATATCTTTTTATACATTACAAAATAGGCCTATGCATGGGTAAAACCCATGGGCCAACATCCCAATATCGTTACATATTCCCAAAAACCCAAAAAAGACCCAAATGTTGAAATTACTAAGACAACTGAGAGGGGGGGGGTGAATCAGTTGTTATTGAGCTTAAATAGTTTTAAGTCTATTAAAACATTCTTAATCTTTCTTCAAGTGATCATCAACATTATACAACATATGGACAACAAAAGTAGAGAGCATCAGTGACACATAAGGTATACACAGAGACAGATTTTCACGAGGAAACCAATAAAGGGAGAAAACCTCTTCTTCTTCAAAATGATAGGCATTCTTTTAAGTTCTATACATCATTTATAATTGAGCACCAACTCAATGTGAGTCTGCTACCTCTGTTTTACAAGCTGGAACTTGTTTGAGAGCACCGACTCTCTTGTTTTTCTAGCACCCACTAGAAGGAAGCACCAACTCCCCTAATGTTATAGCACCAACTATATGGAAGCACCAACTTCCAGTTACACAGGCTCCAACCTGTATAACAGAGAACACTTGTTCTCCCTTGCACCACCCTTCCACCCTGGTTTCTCTGGCTGCAACCAGATGGAAGCTACAACTCCCTGTGTTCAAGCTCCCGCTTCAACCTCTGAGGACAACAGTCCTCCCTAGCACCTCCCAACCACCCTGGAATATGAATGAATAGATAAATAGACAACTACACAGACAAATCAATTCTTACCAATCTTTCTTTGTTCTGTAAATCTGGTCTTCTTATGAAATTCTTCTCTTCCTTTGTCTATTCTGCAAATATGCTCTGCTTTAACTTATTCTTTCATTTTTCTTTGCTTCAACTTGTTCTGTTATTCTACTTTTCTTCAAGTCTTTTCCTCATCTATTACTCTTCTCTGGGTTTTATCTTACACTGTGCATATTCTCAATCTCACACTACGCATCCTATGATTTTCCCTTTCTTACAGTTTCATTCATTTTTCATCCAGAACGACCAACCACACACAGTCTGTCTCATTTTATTTTATACACACCCCCAGGGCATTTCACCTTCACATCTCCTTAGGCAAAAGAAAGATAACCATCCAAGAAACTGAAATGCCAACCAATCGGCAATCATGAGTCTGTTTCACTAATAGATTCGTAACTGAGGAGTTAACTATGAGAGATAACAGTAACCCTCCGATCATATTCCAGTTTATCTACTCTGTTGGATGAACTTTATTGACATTGCCTTTAAATCGAGTTTCAGCATTTGGGCAATCATCTGGCCGAGTGTCTCGACACTTCATGTCACGAACTCTGAAGTTCTGATACAGAGCTTTTCTGCACTAGCTCCTTCCCCAATATGACCAAGGCCATCACCAAGAACTTATGCATAAAGCGCTTTCGCAATTTCACATTTCGTGAATTCGGATTTTCGGGATCTCATGAACTTATGAATTTTATTGACCTTGATCGACGGTCCACGATCTCAATGAATCGACAGTCCAGATTTCATCGTGAATTCGCATCTCGCGATTTTTTGGATGGAGATTTTCATTACTCAAAGTCGTGATAGACGAAACTCCGAAATGGAGCTCAGATCCATGGTCCATGTTCTTTGGCATATTGACGATCTAGATCTCATATCACGATCTTGCATCTCTCAAGTTATTGGATGGAGATTTTCGTTGCTCAAAGTCATGATAGATGAAACTCTGAAATGGAGCTCAGATCCACGGTCCACATTCTTTGGCGTATTGATGGTCCAGATCTCATATCGCGATCTCGCATCTTGCGAGTTCTTGGATGGATATTTTTGTCACTCAAAGTCACGATAGACGAAACTCCGAAATGGAGCTCAAATCCATGGTCCACGTTCTTTGGCATATTGATGGTCCAGATCTCATATTGTGATCTCGCCTCTCATGAATTCTTGGATGGATATTTTCGTTGCTCAAAGTCACGATAGAAAAAACTCCAAAATGGAGCTCATATCCATGGTCCATGTTCTTTGGCTTATTGATGGTCCAGATCTCATATTGAAATATCGCATCTTGCGAGTTTCCACCCCATGCTTCATTGACTCCAAGTCAACGAAATTCCAATCGCTTGCCACATGTTCTATGATTCGAAAGTCCAGATCTGATCTTGATTCCACGGCTACGAATGAATCGTGATTTCGACATTCTTGTTGCAATGTTTCTTGCCTCTCCAAGTCGCAATTCATGAAACTCCAAAATGGAGTTGAGATCAACGGTCTAGATATGATCTTGATTTAATGGCTGCGATTAACTCACGATTTCTCATCTCGCAACTTGCTTCACCTTGCACTTTTAAAGATCGTGCAGATTCTCCTAGATCCTATGATGTTCGATCCTCACACTCGAATCTAATGCCTGAGATCTATCCTCCATATATGCATTCTCTTCTTGTCTGCATTGAGATCTGACAGTCATCATAAATTCTAAATTGTTGATCCAACGATCACTATTGCTGCTCCTCCCCCATTATCACTACATTACTGATCTTCCTGAACTTATCCTCTGTTCCTGTTTTTTTATCGAATCCATAAATGACAAGAATACTTTGATCTTTCCATCAATGACAATAATACTCTTCTTGTTAAACATGCCAACCATCATCCTCTACCTTCTATCTAAAAACATGCCAACAATCTCCCCCTTTGGCATTGATGGCAACCCCATGATGTAACTACAACATTCAAGCATCTTAAAATCATGAAAAGAACATGCAACTATACCACTGTAACATACATATTAAAGTCATGAAAAGAACATGCAACTATACCACTGTAACATATACTATGATCTTGAAATCATCACACTTTCTCCCCCTTTGACATCAATGTCAAAGAAATAACATGCTCCCCCTGAGCTATTGTAGTACATACTCCCCCTGTCAACTATGAGCATCTTGGAAATACACCAGATATTTAATAAGTACTCCCCCTGACCAGGTGGGAAGATTAGACACAAGAAATTATAACCGCCAACTTTTGACGAAGATATCTAAAAGGGGTCGCTGCTAATGGTTTAGTAAAGATATCAACAATCTATTCTGTGGAAGGAATATAATTCAGCTGAACAATTTTGTTTGTAACTTGTTCTCTGAGAAAATGGTACTTTATTGGAATATGCTTAGTCTTGGAATGAAGAACAGGATTCTTGGACACTAATGGCACTGGTGTTATCATAGTGGATTGGAATTGGATCAGTGTAAGTTACCTTCAAATCTACAAGAGTTTGTATCATCCATAAAATTTGTGTGCAGCAAGTAGCAACAACAATGTATTCTACCTCTGTAGTTGATAATGAAATGGATCCTTGCTTTTTACTAAGCCATGCTACTAATGAGTCACCCAGAAAGAATGCTCCTCCACTGGTGTTTTTTCTCTCATCAACACAGTTTGCCCAATCTGCATCTGAATAAGCAGTTAACTAGAAATTCTGATTTCTGGGATACCATAGACCATAAGTCATTGTTCCCTTCAAGTATTTGAATATCCTTTTGACAGCTACCAAATGAATTTGTTTAGGAGAAGACTGATAACGACCTACCATTCCAACAACTTGCATTATATCAGGACGAGATGTTGTGATGTACAAAAGACTGCCTATCATAGAGTGATATGTCCTTTGATCAACATCCGGTGAGACATCATTTTTATTGAGCTTGCAGCCAACCACCATAGGTGTGCTAAGTGGAGAGGAATATTCCATCTGAAATTTCTTCAACATCTCTTTCAAATATTTTTCTTGAGAAATAAATATCCCTGCAGAACTTTGTTTTACTTGTAAGCCAAGGAAATATGACAGTTCTCCTATCATGGAAATTTCAAATTTTGTTTTCATAGAGTTAGAAAACCACTAGACAGATGATTCATTAGTACAGCCAAAAATAATATCATCTGCATAAACCAAAAAAACTAGTAAATTATCACCTTCAGACTTAATGTAAAGGTTACTGTCAAGAGTACCTTTCTTGAACCCTTTTTCTTGTAAAAATTTGTCCAGTCTATAATTCCAAGATCGTGGTGCTTGTTTTAGTCCATATAAGGCCTTCTTCAGCTTACAAACATAATTAGGATTATTTGTCAATGAGAATCCTTCAGGTTGCTCCATATATACATCTTCCTCTAGATATCCATTAAGAAATGTTGACTTAACATCCATCTGATAAACTTTAAAGTTCTTATGACATGAATAAGCAAGAAACATTCTGATAGCTTCCAATCTTGCCACTAGTGCAAAATTTTCATCAAAGTCTTGACCTTCAACTTGTGCATATCCTTTACAGACCAATCTAGATTTATTTCTAACAACTTGTCCTTTTTCATTCATTTTATTCTTGAACACCCATTTGGAACCTATTACATT
>SNQJ01S0005585.1:124620-159334 GCA_010110895.2 Picea sitchensis
TCACCATTATTTGAGACCTATTCCATTGGATTCATCTCTTTTCCCTTATCACATTCATCCATATAAATTTTCGGCAAAATTTTTGACCCCTCCAACCCCTTTTCAATTCATCCATCCTCATGGCCCATACCCATAGCCAAGATCTGGAAACGCTCTTCAACACCTTGCAATATGGTTTCCTCGAGATCCAAAAAGAAGTGAAACAACTCAGTGCCATTGTTGCCTCCATCGATTCATCCATCAATACAACCATAAATACAACCATGCAGTCCTCAATGGAGGAAGTCAAACAAGAACTGACCACCTAGCTTGAATCTGTATTTGCATCACTCTGCACCAAACTGAAGATACCTATAGATGACCATTTCTCTGAAGCACCTCCAAAGACCAAAGGCGAACATTCCTCCCATTCCCATACCTTTCAACACCATCACTTTCAACATGACCTACGCCTTCCATGGGTGCATGTGATCAAATTTGATGGCTTAGACCCCACTGGTTGGATTACCCAAATGGAATATTATTTCTCTTTATACAGCATCAAAAATGACTTGGCCAAACTCCGATATGGTGTTCTCCATCTAGATCAAGAATGTTGGCAATGGTGGGAATGGAGAAAAACTTCCCGTCAAGGGTATATTTCTTAAACCCAATTTGTGACTAAGCTTTATGAACGCTTTGACACAAACACCAACCATTTGGGTCGTTTGACAAAGTTGAAACAATCCATAATAGTAGAAGACTTCATAGCTGCCTTTGAGCGCCTAGCTTTTCGAACAGAGGGCACAACTGATGCTTTCTTTCAAGAGTGTTTTATCAGTGGCCTCAAGGAGGAGATTCGGGCCCATGTCCTCATGGCTTGACCCTCGAGTTGGGTGAAGGATACTAAAAGAAATAAATAAGAACAACAGGTTGTATCATCTCAAAACCAAAAATCCTCCTTTATCCCTCAACCTAAACCCATCACTCCCACTACTCCCTCTGCCCAATTAAAGATCCAAAAATTGACTAGGGCTGAAATGGCTGAACACCAACTCAAAGGCCTTTGTTATAATTGTGATGAAAAATATTTCCCAGGCCACAAGTGTAAGGAACAAAAGATTTTTATGGCCATCTCTGAGGATATTTCGGAAGAGGATGTTGAAACACCCCTTGTGTCTAAGTCACCTAAAATCACTGACATAACCCCTCCCTTAGACCCTGCCGAAGTAGAAACCGTCATTTACCTCAATGCTCTCACTGGATTTTCCACTCCCCAAACCCTCAAGTTAATCAGTTACATCAACCATCAGAAGGTCATCATTCTGGTTGATAGTGGAAGTACCCATAATTTTATTCATCACCACATTGCCGAAGAAACTCATTGCTACATCCATGCTGTCAACAATTTCCAAATCATGATTGTCAATGGTGGTTCCATGAAATGTGGAGGGCGTTTTGAAAATGTGTGTCTCCAAATCAATGACTACCACCTAAAATCCCATATGTTTTCTATCGACATGGGTGGTTGTGACATTGTGTTGGGTGCAGACTGGCTAAGAACTTTAGGTCCCATTCTCATGGATTTTAAGGAATTAACCATGCAATTCAACCAGGAAGGCCACCAATATAAATTGCAAGGAATCATTGTTGGTTCACTTGAGGTCATTAGTTCCCATTGCATGGAAAATCTGCTCAAAAAAGGTCATTCTAGTGTCATTTCCCAACTCCATGACATACAAGCAACAGAGACACCCCCGGTGTTGCATGACCTCTAAGATCTCCTTTCTAAACATCAAATGGTATTTTCCACTCCCCAAGGAATCCCTCCTTTCCGCGGTGTTCATGATCATTCCATTCCCCTTGTACTCGGAATCCTTCCTCCCAATATCCGTCCATATCGCCACCCCTTTTCACAAAAAAATGAAATTGAGAAAATGATCCAGGAACTCCTTAATGTAGGTGTTATCTTCCCTATTATGAGCCCTTACTCTTCTCCTATATTCATGGTCCTGAAGAAAGAAGGTTATTGGATAATGTGTCTTGACTTACGTGCCCTCAACAAATTGACCATTAAATACAAATTTCCCATTCATGCCATTGATGACCTCCTGGATGAATTGAGTGGTGCTCAATTCTTTACTAAACTTGATCTTCACTCGGGCTATCACCAGATACATAATAAAGAGGCAGACATTCGCAAGATGACCTTTCACACTCATGAGGGACACTATGAGTTTTTGGTCATGCCCTTTGGCTTGTGTAATGCCCCCTCCACCTTCCAAAGCCTCATGAATCATGTCTTTTGTCCCTTTCTCCGTCATTTTGTCTTAGTTTTCTTTGATAATATCCTCATCTATAGAGAAACCTAGACATACCATCTTAATTATGTGGATGAAGTTCTCCATCTTCTCTATCAGCACCAACTTTTCTTGAAAGAGTCTAAATGTGCTTTTGGTGCCTCAAAAGTAGAACACTTGGGTCATCTGGTTGGAAAGGATGGCATCAGGGTGGATCCAAAAAAGATTGAAGCTATGCAAGATTGGCTGTACCCAAAGACTCTCAAAATCTTGCATGGATTTCTAGGCTTAATAGGGTATTATCACAAGTTTGTTAAGAACTATAGAAAGATCGCAACACCTCTCACTACTCTCCTAAAAAAGAACTCTTTCACTTGGACTCCAGCCACTTCTAAAGATTTTCAAACCTTGAAGATGACCCTGTGCACCACTCTGGTTTTGGCCCTTCCTGATTTCACAAAGAAATTTTTGTTGTAATGTGATGCCTCATGGAAAGGAATCAACATTGTCCTTATGTAAGAGGGTCGACCTTTGGCCTTCACCAACAAGCAAATGTCTGAAAGGAATTAGGGCAAACTGATTTATGAAAAGGAAATGTTGGTTATTTTTCATGCCGTTGATCTTTGGCACCCTTATCTCTTGGGGCAACTCTTCCAAATTAAGACCGACCATCAAAGTGTCAAGTACTTTTTGGAACAACCCATTTCCTCCTAGGAGCAACAAAAATGGGTGACTAATCTCTTTGGTTATGATTATGAGATCATTTACAATAAGGGAAAAGACAATGTAGTGGTGGATGCACTGTCCTGAAAATATGAAGAAGAAGGATCCCTTTTTTCTATTTCCTTCATTGTACCCGATTGGCTCCAAGCTATGCACCAGGAATGGCTTCAAGATCCCAAAAGTTTGCATCTAATCCATTAATTGCATACCAAGGCTCCAGCTCCCCCAGGGTACTCTTGGCTCTGGGATGAGCTTCAATACAAAGGTCGTTTGTATTTAAGTAAACAATCAAAGCTTAAATCCATAGTACTTTTTGAGCTTCATGCTACACCCACAGTGGGGCACTCAGGGTTCACCAAAACATATGACAGGGTCAAACATTCTTTTTTCTGGGATGGTATGAAACAGGACATTCGTAATTTTGTCATTGAATGTGATGTGTGTCAATGCAACAAGGGAGAAATAGTCAAATCTCTGGGCACACTACAACCACTTCCGATTCCACCTGCTATTTGGAAGGATATCTCTATGGACTTTATTACCGGCTTACCCAAATCAGGGAATAAATCAGTCATAATGGTGGTTGTGGATCACCTTTTGAGGTATGCTACATTTACCTTTCAACACCCATTTACTGCATCCACGGTGGCTCAATGTTTCATGGACAAGGTCTTCAAGCTTCGTGGTATGTCGCACTCTATTTTTTTATTATCATGACCCAACTTTCACAAGCAATTTTTGGCAAGAACTGTTTAAGCTACCTGGCACCCAATTGCATCTCAGCACAACTTATCATCCCCAGACTGATGGTCAAACAGAAGTTGTCAACAAGTGTTTGGAAACATATATGAGGTGTTTTGCCTCTGAAAAACAACATCAGTGGGCTCAATGGCTACCCCTAGTCGAATGGTGGTACAACACTTCCTACCATACAACTACTCACATGACTCCTTTTGAAGTGGTATATGGACAGAAGCCACCTTCAGTTCTCTCATACTTACCGGGTACTTCGAAGGTCCAGGCGGTTGACCAAACAATTGCAGTTCAAGAGGATATTCTTCATACCCTTAAAGAGAACTTGGTCATGGCACAGAATCGTATGAAGCAACAAGGAGATCAAGGTCACTCTGAACTTCAATTTGTAGAAGGGGATCAAGTGTTTCTGCGACTGCAACCATACAAGCAAACTTCCCTTAAGGCCAAGCATTGTCAGAAGCTAGAGCCCAAATTTTATGGTCCTTTTACAATTCTCAAGCATGTGGGGCAAGTTGAATATCAGTTACCTCTTCCCAATCAGTCGAAGCTACATCCTATTTTTCATGTTTCATGCTTAAAGAAGGTGATTGGACCTAGGTGCCAAATTCAAACCAACCTTCCCGAGTTAGTTGAAGAAGGATCCATTTGGCTACAACCAGAAGCCGTTTTGGACCAGAGTGAGCATCGCCTGCGTCAGAGAACCATCAAGGAAGTGATAGTCCAATGGAAAGATACGACTCCAGCAGATGCCACTTGGGAACCAACTACCATTTTGCAGTAGTTTCCACATCTCAAGCCTTGAGGACAAGTTTATTTTTAAGGGGGCAGACATGTTAGGGTCCTAACTCGCACATAGGTAGATCAATATATTTGGATGTAATAAAGGTCAATATTAATAAGGCCTTTCAATAAAGTAGAATAAGGCAGATGTAAGAAGACCTAATAGAAGCTTTTGCTTCTAGAAGGATATTCCTCTAGATGCTTCTCTTGATAGACATATTTAGTATAAATAAGGGTCAAGGGTATGAAAACCATAGCTTGGAGATTATTGTAACAAAGCATTGCTTGATTGGAGGTTTCCCCCTCGAAGAGGCCCATGAACACTGCTTTCTGAATCAAAGTGGTATTTCTGTTATTGTTCTTATATCATTTCTATGTTATTGTGGAGATTATACTAGATATATTACTGTTATTCTGACATTTCTAGCATTTTATTTATGTTCTGCATATTTATTATATCGAGTATCTTGCAGAAAATCATTAAGGGTCGAAACCTATGAAGGGTATTCGGGGTCATATGAGGCTCGGACTAGATGGCTACTTTCAACTGGTTGTAATATGTGTGGAACATGACATTTGACTTCCAGTGCTTGTTCATATCGTTGGAGTACAACAGTGTACTAAACTTCATAGCTAGAGGTTCAAAGGGCCCAATGTCTAGGAAGGTCGCATCTTCTGACATCTCCCATGTGACAAAAGAGATCAGGATTAGAAGCCAGCTGAAGTGGAAGTCATATCCTTGGTCTTGCGCTTCCCTATAGTCCAGTTCCAACTGGTTCACCAAATACTTCACCCAATTCATTTGTAGGCCCTCCACACACTTTCCTGCAAGGTCAACTACAAATCCAGTGACTTGGGTGGGCCAGTCCTTACGCACTAATTTTACAACAATGAGTTGACAGGCAAGGTGCATTATGTCGCTCTAGATAGAGGCTACCTGGTAGCCTCATGTGCACTTCTCTACATCGCCATAAGTATCCTTTATATTCTGGGTGAGAGAGTGATCCACGGTCTTTCCAGGGTAGAAATCTTGTGGGTCAGGGCCTTGCATTATTAGCCCTGTGATCTGATTGATCAATTTCAGATCCACTTTGATGCAACGGTTCAACCACAAATAACCTCCATGGTAACTTGACAGGAGTAATTTCACGCATGAATTCACCTCCTAGTGTCATCCGAAGTGAGAAATATTCATAACATTTAGTAGGGTGGACTGCACGAACTTCTGGGTCCATGACTGCAGGATAATCTTTGAGGTCTTTCCTTTAGTCCTAGTTAGATACTTATGTGGGGCGAGCATGTTGTAAGCTTTCCTGTCGCTGAGGTTGAAGTCCCTAAACTTCAACACTATGAGCTTAACCTAGTTTTCACAAACTGCGTGCACCCCTTTTAGAAGGTATGCAATGATCAAAGCATATTCATATTCTTGAGGTACACTGTCACGATTGATTGAGCCTCTCAGAGGTAGTAGGTAGGCAGGTAGAATGCTCAGAATCAGCTTGGCATTCACGAGATCGTCTCTGTGTTTAGTTTGTTTTTCATCAACTGGTCGGGATGGTCTAGCTTGAGTAGTGGACAAAGAGGATGGCAGTCCTCTCATCAATGATGCTTGTAGTCCTATAGACACTTCTCTTTTCGACATGACTCTCTTAGTCATAAAATCAAGGAGAACTTATGTTACAAATTCTTTAACTATGGTGAGCTTGTGAGACATATGCGCTCGGGAAAACTTATCGGGGTCACGATTAACTCAGACACTTCACTAGAATAACCAGTAAGAGCACAATAATCATTGTAGATGCTTCACTTAGTCCGTGGGCTCAATCTATTGGTTAGAAAAAGTTTTCTTCATTCATGGCGCTAAGGGATAAATAGGCAACTTGGCAACGATTTACTTTGCAATGGGTATGAAACTCAGTAACTCTTATTCTGTCCATTATTGCACGGTCCAATGGTCTAGTAGTGAACCATCAATGATTTTTGACCCATTCGGAGTATCATTCGAACAGATATATTGTCTTCCAACGGCTATATCACTAATCCATGGCGAAGTGGCATATTTCATTGTTTTGATATCCTGACAAAGCTCCAATTCTGAAAAGTTTCTTTCTGTGAGGTCCCCTTTGGAACCTGTTGTAACATTTTAATCTTAGCCCTCTTCTTACTCATATTTCTAGCCTTCTTTCCAGTGAGCTTCGTCTCGGTGGTTATTTTTACATTCTGATTCTTATCTTCTTTTGACATAGTCATTGTGTGTTGTTGAGGTTTTTTCCTAGGATTCAGAGGTAACACCTCTTCTTGATCTGGGGTAGAGACTTCAGTCTTCTATAGGTCTTCTAATATTATTCTAGCTTCGACATTTGGGCCTTTGGTGTTAAGTGGCTTCGATCTTTTCTCCTGTTCTTCAATCAATTATGCGATCTTTCTGGTCATGAAATATTTTAACTCTTGTTTCTTCTGCTCCAAAACATCTTTTTCTTCTTTTCATCTGGCTTGATCTCTATCAATCCAAGGTTTTCCCAGTAACACAGTAAATGGGGTGCTATCCTCAATAAATTTGATAATATCAAAATATTTTTCTGTCAAAGTTCCATTGGCATTCATAGATATCTGAGTGAGCTTCCCACATAGATTTACCAATTTTCCTCTGAATAACCCTATTCCTCCTAATGAAGGAATCATAGGAGGCCTCCCTAAATTCCCAAGTTCTTTTTGTCATGATATTCACCTGAGTTTCCTCATCCAGAACATAGTCAATGTCGAAGTCTCTTATTCTTGCTTCGATGCATTCTTTCTCTTTAAAGATTTCTGATAATCTAACATTTAGGTGGTCATTCAAGGTTTCTTCATCTGTAGCAATACCTTCTCTAATTCTTTCTGGGGTTCTACTATTTCTGAATCAACCTTAGGGTTTTCTTAGTTTAGATTCATTCTTTCAAGCCTAACAATCATTCTAGGGAAATCTGTCACACACCCACTATGACATAATAGATTTTTTGCCTTTTTATTTCTCCTTCTTTATCGAGGGACAAAGTCCCCAAATTCCTATGAGGTCCTAGCGTAGGCTAGGTCTTCCAATCGGGACCTTCACTAAACCAATACACTGGTTTTTTCATTGAAAATCCATCGTGTACAACTCAAGCACCAAGCACAGGCTTCACCTCCATGTGATCATCGATTATGACCCCAAGCTAAGCCAAGAGGCACCTTTCACATTTCATGACTCAACGATGCCTGAGATTCGAGGCTTTCGACTCTTCAAACCCTAAAACTTGAAATTGTACCTTTGCTGAGATTGACGACTGCGAATCTCTACCCTCATTTGACGGTCCTGGTCGTATCGAGCCTTCGGAAATTGGGAGTTCAAAATGCGAGAGAGTTGAGTTCTTTGACTCTTCAAACCTTGAAACCCAAAATCCTACTCACACTAAGCCGACTCGGAGTTTCACATACCAGGATTTCTCATACCGGTATTTCACAACTTGCAAAGACGAGGGTTCATACCCTTGGGTTTCCCAGGGGCCGAAAAGATGAAATCATTCCACACTACACTGCTTCAGGATTTCACATACCGAGATTTTGCGTACCAGGATTTCACAACATGCGAAGGCAAGGGTCCATAACCTTGGGTTTCCTGGGGGCCGAAACACCGAAATCATTTCACACTACACCGCTTCTGGATTTCACATATTGGGATTTCGCATAACAGGATTTCGCAACTTGCGAAGATGAGGGGTTCATACCCTTTGGTTTCCTGGGTGCTGAAACATCGAAATAAAT
The DNA here is from genome assembly GCA_010110895.2 of Picea sitchensis. NCBI lineage: Eukaryota > Viridiplantae > Streptophyta > Pinopsida > Pinales > Pinaceae > Picea > Picea sitchensis. The sequence goes on from SNQJ01S0005585.1 coordinate 132,939, forward strand.
TCACACTACACCACTTTGGGATTTCACATACCCGGATTTCACATACCGGAATTTCACAACTTGCAAAGACAAGGGGTTCAAACCCCTGTGTTTCTCGGGGGCCGAAACTCATGGATTTACTACAATGATAGTCTTTTCAAGGGGTTCACTCTAACTCTAGAATGTGAGGAAAATTTCTCAAAAAAGGGTGCCTTTGGGAGGATAAACCAAGGCATAGCATGAGTCAAGTTAGATGGGTCAATCCTCAGGGGAACAGACTCGTATCCTGAACTTATACATTCTATACATTAACCAATTTGTAGTTATATCAGTATAAGTATGCATCCATTATTTCCAATCAAATCACAAGGAAAACACTTCAATACATAAACTATTTACGAGCATATAAAAATGAGCATGCGATCATGACATTCAATTCCAAATGCAAGACATAACACTTATAAGAAATTATGGACGTGGCTCAGTCTCTTTCTTCCATCTCAATGGAAGGTAAGGATGAAGGTTACTCCNGGTTGCATGTGGCATGAATTTCCCTGTCCATGGTCAGGTCTGAGAGCTTCTATGGATGGGAAATTCATCCCCATCCCCTCATTTACTGTTGAGGAGCCTCCCCACCTACCATCCTGGTGGGTAATTCATTCTGGGGTCAGAGAGTGAGCTTTGGTTTTCGAGCACGTACAAACCAGTACGGTTTCGGTTCAGTGGAAGTTAACGCAACCATTCTCGGCCCCTTCCACCACCTCTCATCAACCATCATGGTCTCTTTCAGCATATCCCCCTCTCATCAATCATGCGACACACATTCATGATATAATTTACATTCATCGACCTTTTATACAAAGGTCTTTCAAATCAAACATTCACATCTTTGAGATTTCCATAGTTCTTGGCCAATATAGTTATTTTTATAGACTGGGGGAAATAGGGAGTTACACAATCCAATACTTCATGGTCCATATCTTTGCAACAAAGGAAACTAGGTCTTCCCCCAAGTCATTCCTTAGCAAGATGTCCTGGTTTTCTACAACTGTAGCAGAGGGTTAATCCTCTCTTTATTTTACATGATCCCCAACTTCTCCTATACTACAAACTAGGATCATATGAGATAACCTACAACAAATTATTTATAGGATCCTGCATCCATTTGTTAGTCCAAACATTCTTTCTATGCATAGGTATAACATATCTTTCACTATTCTTATCAGATCTATTCATATCAAACCTTCTTCCATCTAACAACGCCCTAGTTTTAAAGCTAGGATGAAATCTATCAAACATACCTAGATCCATACTTTAGAAACAAAAAAATTTCACTAATCTTACTTTCACAGAGCACAAAGCTTTCAGATCTAGGACTTTTCTACTATTCTTATCTTTATCAGAGAACAGATTTTACAGATCTTACCTCTTTTCTACAGATCTGACTTCTTTTCTTTAGATCTGACCTCTTTTCTTTAGATCCGACTTCTTTCCTTCAGATCTGACCTTTCTTTATTGGAACAAAGCTTCACAGGTTGAGTAAAAAGTTGTGCACTAGGGAAACAAATCTACGCACAGAGCTTCCATGGTTTCCAGTTGAATCTGTTCACAAAGATTCTTCTCCCTTAGTTCCCAGCAATCACAATTTTGGGTCCCGACAATGAAACCATTTGTTGGCACAGGGGCAGACCTAGGGTTCAATGCTACAACAACGCACCAACAAAACCCTAACTATTGACTCTTTCAACAACACCTGTGAAGCAGATGAAGTCTCACCCGAGGTAGAGGCAGGGGTGGTTGCAAGACTCAGGTGTCTGCAACCTTAGCTGGGACATGGATCTGTGATTCTAAGACTTAATGTAGCACTTAGCACCGTCAATTCTTAAATATATAGTCAATATCCACTTCATTGATTAAATAGATCTTCCCAGTATGTACAATAATCTAGCGTATTCAAGCACTTATCATACATACGAGAGATCAAATATGGTAGATCAAGCACTAAGCATATTCATGTATATAAGATCTAACATTCTTCACATTATTATCACTAAGGATAAGAAAATCTATCTAATCATCTCAAGGCACTTAGCAAATAACACATCAATGCATCAGAACAAGGCACAAAGAAGGACAATACAAGGTTTACGTGGTTCACCCCCATCCCGGGGCTATGTCCACCAACTCTTCTTCTTTATTATCTTCTTCAATAAGTTACAAGCATGAAGCCTCATAACACTTACTCCACATAGGATAGAATATATGCACAACTCACTAGATCCTTCTTCCTTGCGTTACAGCACAAAGCCTTCTTCAAATTCTTACAACAAATTGCACATAGCTTCTACAAGTCTCACAGAGGCACTCAGCTCTTACAAACCTTTCTTGCAGTTAACATACATCACATAGATGTCGATCTATCATATATTATCATCATCATGCCTTTACATTGCCTAGATATCTATTTATACATTACAAAATAGGCCTAAGCATGGGTAAAACCCATGGGACGACATCCCAATCCCATTACATATTCCAAAAAAACCCAACAAGGACCCAAAAGAGGTCCAAGATCTTGTGATCTCTGCTTCATCTTGTGCTCCTCCTTTGATAGGCTATCAAAGTCCCAAAATAGGTCACATGACCAAGAATCTCCCAAAACTTGGTCAAGGGCCAACAAATATATGATGTTAGCACATTTAGTAGCATAATCCATTAACATTCACAACAAATATTCCCATGGAATAATAATTCAAATATTTGCAAGATATCAATTGGACAAGAAAAGAGTATTTCTATTAAGATATGATCAGCATAAGTGAATAAGTTACAGACTTCAGTGTCGGCACGATTCGGAACCAAGAAACTAAGTTCCTTCTAGCTGGGCCTCCACCACTTCAATCCTCTACCAAAGGCAATCTCATAGAAGAGAGACAATGAAGTTCTCAATCAATAAAGGAAGATATTGGGGGTTGAACACTGTGTTCAGACTTAAAGAATAAAGGGATGTAGACTCAATGTGAAGTGAATAATTCCTCCAAAGTAACTTTTCTCTCAAAGTTGAATTATTTATCCTCTTTTCCATAGCTCAGAATTGGCCCATTTATATCCTTCAAATGGAACTAAATGGCCGATTCAGAACGTTTCCAGTATATGGAAGGCCAAGGATAATTGATCTCCTCTCGTGACATGGAAACCCAACACCATTTTCATTTTTGGGCACATTTCATGATGTACACAGGCTGTAGTGTTGTAACCTTCATATATGCATGTTGTATAGTAAGAAAGGTGTGTATATGTGGAAAAAATGTATTTTTATCTCTAGGATTTTCAAAAGGGATGAAAAATCTACATGGGGAAATGGAAAAATACCTTATGTGCAAGATTGAATGGGGTGAGGAAAATCTTGCTATAACATAAAGTTGGAAATGTAGGTTGAGTAGACTGTGTAATTGTGGTTGTATGAAAAATTAGACTGTTGGCCATCTGACTGATGGGATGACCAAATAAATCACTTGGTGTGTGCATATGTGGGATTAGTGAGGTAAGAATATTACCCGACCCATGTGATAAGAGAGATGAACTTGCAAGTGGTTGTGTCATAGTGCGGCTATCTTCGGGTCTATTGGGAGAATCAATATTACATTTGTGTAATCAGAAGATAACCTATTGGTTGAACTGGTCATTAAACGATAAGAAGAATAAGCATCAAGAAATCTCGTGGATAGTTGTTAAACAAGTAGTGGGCCAAGTGGATCAATTAAAGGGGGATTTGTATAAGGTACAACACCTTCTACGAAGGTTGTGAATGGTTCTTTTGCATGTTGGCAACTTCCAAGAGCCACACTCCTGGTTTGGGAAATTTATTCTTCAACCATTCTTTCAACAGAAGATTCATGTTGAGGTTCCTAAACTTTAGATCCAAACCTTGCATTATGCGAGATCTTCAAATCCTTTGATTGACGACGATGACATTAAAATAATAATCCTTAAGGCCAACTACGAACTCTGAAATCACAAACCCCTAATTGTTTTTTTACAGGTAATCAACCAACCAAATAGTAGATGAAAGGATCTTCTGAGGATGGGATGTCAATCCATCAACAAAGATATGTCAAGAAGTTACCCCAACCTCCATGTAACATCCCTTCTCGGTGCAAGCAAACCTCGCTTCATGAGGTCACCCTCCAAGGGTATTGAAAGTGTGATGTGATGTCTGCCCCAAGTACTGTGGGAAAACCCCCACAGTCACCTATGTAGATACCTAGGAAAGGATACTAAGGTTACCAACTCCCAGTCTACCTCTGGGGGGGTATAGTCGACAGTCGAGACTGAACGTATGGGAAAGATAACAAATTCTAAATCTCATCCAAAGGACTAAAGACAAGTGGACCGGTAATAATCCTAAGGACCTTGAATGGATTCGAGATTCACGAAGCACCAAGACCAAATGAACCAGTAACACTCAAGAACTAGCCCTAATATACGCTCTTTCCACTATGATTGGTCAAGCTTTGGAGGGTTAATCTTTGTTGCTCTTTTGCATGTGACCTCGTGTTTAACCCTTGTGTTAGAGGGGGTTCTTGGCTATGCCTATATAACAATTGGATTTTTTCACTCTTTACTATTTTAGAGTCTTGTTTAGTAGTCTTGGACAATTTACTCACTTTTCCGAGTCTAAAGACTCTAACCTTATGATGTTGTTGGTGTGCTATAAACCAAAAAATATCTAGTTGATTTTATTAGCACAGTGGTTGATTTTAATTGTTATTTTACTCATAAATGTTTATGGAGATGAAACTAATGATGTGTAAGACTCGACTCCAATAGAATGAAAAAATCTAATGAAATGCAATTGTGTCTTTTCGATGAATTTTATCTACGAGAAGGAAAATATTTCTTTTCTTCTTAATACAAACAAACACTCAATATCATGCAACTTTTCAATTTGTCTCTTTAAATGGAGAGAATAATGATGACAAACAAACAAATAAACGTTTCTAAAATCCCAAACAAATACAAGCTATTTTCAACTATATTCCAAAACACTCTAACTATGAAAAATCACCCAAGGAAAAATTCAAGCATAGGAATTCCTTTAACGCAAAACCCAAGCTTTCAAAGTTAATTTTTTTTTTCAAATAACTTGAAAAAGGGTCACACTCTAAGATGAGATGAAAATGGAGAGAGTTAGCTTTGTTTAAGAAATGGAATCAAAACTAAAGGAACACCCAAAAGATATTTAAAAACAAGTGGACTCTCTTACAAAAGTACCATCAACACAACAAGCCTAAGGGAATGATATCAGATGACCTAAACCGTACCCACAAAACAAAAAGTGATTTTAATCAAATAAATGAAATGGCACACATGTAAAAATTTCAAAATGACTTTAAAAAATGTTGCAACAATAATAGTTGGGACATATCTAAGAGAGATATGTAGGGGTAGAAGAAATGATAGACACATATCTGGGTCTTGTTTGAAGGATATCCCTTCAGAAATTGGCTTTTAGAGCCTAGTCACTCTCTGTTAATGACCACAGGATGACCGCAAATCTCTAGTCTCTCCTTGCAAAGGGCTAGAGGGCAAACACAAGGTATTCATTGCTCCATGTAGTGTAATTATCAAGTTGGTTTCCCCCTACAATGGAGTAGATAGTGACAAAAATGGGTGGTTTCTCCCTACAATGGAGCAACCATCAACCAAAACAATTTGGTCACTCTATGGGCATGCATAACCTGTGACTATGATCGTGCAAGTATGAAAACTAATAGATCTGAAGCATATGTATCAGATCTAAGATTGAAAACTTTCAAATATCGAGAGAAAAGACTTACTAGAAGATCAAGAACAAATAATTGGGATTTCAACAAGAAAATATCTTGAGAATACATATTCAAATGTCGAGGAAGAAACTAACTAAACAATAATAGCTTCCCTAGTATGGTCACCAATTTTCTATTACATAATATTTCCCCTATGGATAGGTGAAATATCCCTTGGATATCTAGACCCCTATTGTCCAAGATAGAAAAATAAAAAAATGGACACTAACATTCCTTTATATGTATTCTTTATGTCTATATGCAGAGAAGATAGAAGAAAGAAGTGTGACTTACTCCTTTTCGACGATTGTTCTCGTTGATCTTCAATATTTGGACTTGTTTTCCAAGCTTCTATCATGATGAAGAAAGTATACAAGGAACAGAACAACACCTTATACTCCTACAATATATCATTATACAAGAGTAGATCTATCTATATAGACATACATGTATAAACATTAGTATGAAAGAAATATGCTAAGTTATATGTTATGAAAACATGGGAACTTACAGCCTTGTTGCACTAGCATTCATCCAAGCTTCCAATCCAATCCTTGAATGCACTCTAAATATGTCTCTCTTGAGATAATAATTATCACATGAACACTTTCTTCTTCCCTCCCAATATTTACCTTGGAATTCCCTCATTATATAGGATTTGGAGGCTTAACCACCATGGAGGAAATCACTCACTAGATCCACTAAATTGGGATCTCCAAGATTTTTAGGGAGAAAATATCTCTCAAGGATTTTAAGGACGAAATATCTCTCAAGATCCATCAAATTAGGATATTGGTTTGAAAAAATATTTCAACCATCCATGAGACTCTCAACTTCTCCTTGAGAATAGGAAACAAGATGTGAGGTAGATTCTCACACTGAATTAACTTCCTTTTTTCAATAAAAATGAATAATACATGTCCACATAGTATTTTGACCTTCATATGGTAAATTTATCCTCCAACATGTTTAGGGATTATGACAAACACTCCCTCACTAAAGAGTGACAAATAGGTGTGTAACAATCCCCCATCAATCAACAAGAAATATACATTGAGAGATTATGTGAAGAGATAGAATCACCAAGTACAACTTACGCAAGGACAACCAAATTGGATGGTAAACAAGAAAACAAATGGCTAACTTAGGCTTACTTCCCTTGAACATATAGCATGACATAATGATGACCTGGTAGTGTTGAATCAAGAGTGCCACTAATGTTTATTGTTTCATCCTCATACACTTCGTGTCATGAGGATGAAGTTTAAAATATGTAACCGAATATATAAATTTGACAATTGGCTGATCTCCTAAATATTTCACCTCCTTGTAATTCACAACTAAAACTATTTAAATAGTCATGGCAAGGATGGTGGGAGTAGTAGGGAGATAGCATAACACAACATGTGAAGTAGCATTACATACTGTAGAATGTATTCTGAGTCCAAGTTTAATAGAAGGATGTCATTTATTTCCATGTCTTGATCGTTTATGAATGAATGTGAGTTGAGTTGTTAGCATAGCTTAATTATATGTTTTGAAGTTTGAGTAAGAGTAATTTTGGGATTGAAATCAAGCTTACTGTAGACTTCATTCATTGACCTGTTGAAATGGCAAGGGGCCACCATCCAACAAAGGTCAACATCTTCATAGATTAGTATTAGCATTTGATTTTAGTAGCATAATCGTGAGATTAGATGAATCTTAATTCTTTCAGATGATAGTAGTATAGTTTAGACTAGGATTTCGATTATATGATTGTTTAGATATATTTACTTACTATGTTTTGCATATGTTATGTTTCTGTTCTTATGAATTTGATTTTGCCTAATGGACATGTATGTTGACAACAGTAGTCAAACATATTTGGAAAAGAACTAGGGAAGTTCACAATAGAATATTGTGAACCACAACATACTCAGTATATTGATTATTGAAATGCCCATGCTATGTCTTAATGATTGATGTGTGATTTCGTTTATGTATTGATGATTGATTTGTGATTCCCTTTTCAGAGTGTGATTTATTGATTAGCTTCCTGGGTCAGCTAGCAGAGTTGATCTGTCAAAATAACTCCATCTCATACTTGCATGTGCCTTAATGGAGTAGATAGCCTCTCTGTGAAAGACAACCAAACTGTGTTTTCATTTGCTAGTTTACTTTATTTCGAGAATGCATAATCTAGAATAGTTATATTACTGGTGTCTTGTAACTCTCTTGATTACGAATCCCAGACTAATAATTAATGAGTGCATTATACTGAACACATAAGTATCACAACATTTTGGTGACGTTGTCGGGGAGTTGCAGATGGTAGGAAGTGATTTCCATCTTAGATTGTTTGCATATTTTTTGAATGATTTTAAAAGGTTGCCTCAGGGAGGAGGATAAAACATTTAAGACGTGATTGAAGAGCCATGCAGCCACTAGAGTGGGATTCTTCGAAGCTAGGTTGCCTTCTTACCTTCTAGATAGAATTAGGATTTCAATTCAATTAAGAATAAAATTTCCATTTTATGCATAGATATATAGATAATAAGGGTAGATTTGTAAGCTCTAAAGATTCAGAAACAACCCCCTCCCCCCCACTAATCCAATTGACACTGGTGTAGGAAAAATTCCACCAGGAGGAGGTTCAAGGGGAGCCAGTGAGACTCCAGAAGAAGAACTTAAAATAGAAGAATTAACATTTGAGCAGGCATAACGTGAATCTATTGAACGTTTAGGAGACACAAAAAATCTAGTTTCTAAACCATCTATCAGTGGAATGACAGAAGAAGAAAAAAATGAAGCCACTGAGACTAAGACCTTTGGGTTTCCAATCTTGGATATTTCCAGAAACATCAACATGAAAAATATCCCACTATCATCGTTACCCACTTTCAGAGGTATGTCAACTGAAGATCCAGATTTATTTTTATTTGAGTTTGACATATTATGTAGAAGCTATAACTACTTAGACAATGCCCAAAAACTTAAGCTCTTAACTACTACAATGAAATATTCATCCTTAAGATGGTTCATGAGCTTAGGAGAAAATACAATCCTCTCTTAGGATCAGATGAAAGACACATTTTAACATAAATACCAAGACTATTGTAAGGATAATGCTAAAAATGAGATTTTTAAAATGCAACAAACAAAAGATGAAAGCCCTGAAGATTACTTAGAAAGGTTCTTATACAACTATCAGAAATCAAAATTATTCACCACAGAGCCAGCTGTAGTAAGAACTGTATTTTTGAAAGGTATTAGAGATGATTGCATAGAAGTTTTAAACTTGTTAATTTCAAGAGATGTGCACCAAAATCCTTTTGTAGATATTGCAGATTACTGTAGAAGATACTCAAGAGGACACACTGAAATAGGCAAAGCACCAAGAGATTCTTTTAGCATAAACACAAGACAAAGCTCAGGGACCGTCACCAGAATTGAGTTAGGAAACTTACTAGAGAAATTTAAAACAAACATCTTTAGCACAATCAGTAACCAATTAGATACCCTAAAACTGAAGAAGAAACAATAAGAAGAGACTGTTTTAACAATCTTTTGTCCTGGATGTTGAAAGAAGCATGGTGAGAAAGAATGTCCATTAAATGCCATAGAAATCTGTGGCTTGTGTACACTAGAGCACCCCACATCTAAGTGTCCAACTTTGCTTGAGCTACAAGCCATGTATAGGGGAGGAGGAGTCTCACAAGAACAACCATACCCTTCCAGAAGACCTTGGAGAGAACAAAACCCCAATGCATTTTATGACCCTAATGCATAGTATCGACAACAACAATGGGGTCTTCCTCCAATGCCCTATCCACAATGGACACTTCAACAAGCTCAAAATCAACCTTGGAAACAAGGTTGGAGGGGTCCTGTGTATGGGAATCCCTCTTACCCTACATATCCACAGTATCCTGCAAACATTTCCCAATTACTACATGGATTTAACTCACAACAGATGCAAGATTTACTCTCACCTCCTATACAACAACAATTTACAACCCCCTTGAACCCTAATCAACAGCATCAAGTATCTATAAATGCCAATCAACAGCCAAAAAACCAAGCTTCCCACAATCCTCTGAGACCAACAACAATCCCTACCTAACTAATCCCTAACCCCAATAATCGACCCACCCACCCTGTGCAAAATCTAGAAGTTCAAACCTTTCCCACCTATAAAATTCAACTAAGATTAGAGAAAGTCATAAATCAATCAAATTCTAGGGTAATAATTCAAGAAGAAAATGATAATCATTCTGAAGAAGAAAACACTCAAACGACCCCTGTAGAAGAAGAGACTTCCTCTCCTATTCCAACCACTTCTCAGCCCATAGGAGTACCTCAAATAATTAATCTTCCACCCTACCCTAAAAGATTATTAGAAAAGAAACTTGACCCACCCTTGCATAAATACATAGAGGAAGAGTTACGAAATGTATGTATAAAAATACCTCTGTTGAAAGACATTACTCAGTATCTCAATATTTGGATTATGTCGAGCGAACCATTGCAATCTCCTTGCTTCATTCCCCATTCTTCTTCATCACTAGAAGACAACAACACGGTGACAGTCACCGATATCACTCTTTTAGATCCCTTATATTCTCGACAATTCCACTGTGATGAGGACATACTCAAGGAATTAACCACCCCCGACTTCCCATGGGATGCGCTACACCACAGAGTGCTCTTCCTTTCACAGGAAGCCTTCACACCTCCTAACCAAAACCCCATATACACAGTCGAAACCAAGGATTTATCCCATTATGGCATATCGACTGGTTCAACAACCCTATCCCTACCCCTGATTCTTTTGAAGAAGGCAATATGGCCAACATTTCCCCTACCATCAAAATCAATATTTCCATAGAAAATGGAGTTGTCGAGGAAATCACCATTGGCGCTGCATGCACTCCCAAAGAAATTAATGCCTACAAATCTCTCTTCCAAGAATACTGGGACATTTTTGCCTGGTCATACATGGAGATTCCCTACCTTGACATCTCTATCATCGAACATCGAATAGACACTTGTCCTGATATCACACCTATCTGCCAAAATAGCGGCCACTACACCCATCCAAAGAAGTGGCCATCAAGGCTGAGATTGATAAATTATGCATCGTCGACTTCATTTACCCCATTTCCTATACATCATGGGTATCTAACCCCATCCCTATTAATGAAAAACATGCCACTATTCATGTCTGTACAGATTTTCGCGACCTCAATCATGCCTATCCCAAAGATAACTTTCCCATGCCCTTTATTGACCAAATTATCGATGATTGCACTGGACACAAGGATTTTTCCTTCATGGACGGTTTCTCTGGTTACAACCAAATCCAAATTCACCCAGCTGATCAGGACAAAACCACATTCACTACCCCCTGGGGTACTTTCACATATTGTGTCATGCCTTTTGGCCTCAATAATGTTGGAGCGAAATTCCAATGAGACATGACATACATCTTTCATGATCTAGCTCATATCATCCTCGCATACTTGGACAACCTCACAACGTGATCCAAGAAACCCACCCAACATCTTGATGATTTATGAATCATCTTCCAATGGTGTCATCAGTACAATATCCTCTTGAACCCCCTCAAGTGTGTATTATGCGTCACTACTGGCTGCCTTCTCGTGTTCATTGTTTCGCAAAGTGATATTACCATGGATCCCCTCAAGGTCCAAGCCATCACGAAAATTCCCCCTCCTTGGAATTTATGCCAACTGCAGAGCCTACAAGGCAAAGATAAATGTTTACGATGATTTGTCCTAGACTATGCCACTCGAGCACACAGTTTCCTTCTCTTACTACACCACAACATCCCATTCCACTAGGATGAACATGCCCAAAACAGTTTTGACGATCTTAAAATGACACTCTCCAATGCCCCTTTGATTAGTCCACCCAAATATAACCGTGACTATATCCTCTACATATCAGCCTCAACTGTCTCAGTAGTAGGAGTTCTTATTCAAATAGGGGATGATGATCATGAGCATGTCATTTACTACATTAGTAAAAACCTCTCAAGGGAACCCTTGAAATACAATCACAAAGAGAAACTAGCCCTTGCAGTTGTCCTCGCAGTCCATAAACTATGACATTACATTCTGCTTTGAACAACCAAAGTCGTAGTAGATTCCAACCCCATGCAATACTTGCTCAGTCGTCGACAAATTAGAGGTAAATTTTCCTGATGGATCGTCATCCTTCAGGAGTACGATCTCAAATTTTTAACACATAAGAGAAAGAAATCCCTCATCCTTTCCAAACTCATCATGGATTTTCCCTCAGATACTACCAATACCTCTGTCAATACTGACTTCCCCAGCGAACATCTCTTTTACATCTCATCAGATGACCCTTGGTACGACAACCTCTGAACCCAAAAGTTTGGTAACCATCTCTCACGAGATGATCGTCGACGTATTCGCCATCAAGCCCCCCACCACCTCCTCATCAGGTATATCTTATATCGGCGAGGGGTCGACACCATACTTCGTCGATGCTTGACTATTGATGAGGTTGATAGAGTCTTGAATGACTGCCATAGCAGCGCTTGCGGGGGCCACCTCTCAGGGATGTACACCGCTCAGAAAATCATGCACACAGGTTACTTTTGGCCTACATTATTTCATGATTTCATTCATCCCGTGAAGCTATGTGATAAATGTCAGCGTTATACCAACAAAGCACGAGCACCACCTGCTCTTCTACACCCAGTCATTACTGCAGGCCCCTTTTGTAAATGGGGAATCGACTTCATGACTTGCAACCCTCCATCCAAAAATGGACACAAATACATTTTCATTGCAGTCGATTACTTCACAAAGTGGGATGAAGCCATGCCTATCTTCAACAACACCGCTGATACAACAACACGTTTTTTCTTTAACCATGTCATATCCCACATTGGAGTACCACTCCAACTAGTCTCTGATCACAGGAAACATTTCGAGAATGAGATTTTCTTTGAACTTTCATCCAGGTAAGGCTTATCCCACGAGTTCACCTCACCATACTACCCTCGGTCCAATGGACAGGTCGAAGCAGTTAAAAAGGTCCTCAAAACCATGTTGTAGTGCATAGTTAACAAACATAAGACCGATTGGCATCATATGTTATTTTGCACACTATGGGCCTACCGTACGGCCCTGAAAACTTCCACTCGTTTCACACCATTTCATCTAGTCCACGGGGTCGAGGCCACTCTTCCTATCGAGTGCAAAATTCCCACCTTATGCACCACGATTGAGATATTACCCGAAACTACTCCAATGGAGCAGCATTGGCTGAACTTAGAGTCCCTAGATGAAGATCGTCAATCTTCATTACAGAACAATGTGGAAGATAAAAAATGGTCAAAAGCCACCTTTGATCACCATGTCAACCTTTGCTCATTTCATGAAGGCGACCTCGTCCTTTTTTATGATATCTCTAATGATACACTTGGCCATGGAAAAATCAAGTCACTGTGGCATGGACCTTACATTATCCAACATTGCCTCACTAAAGGCACATACATCCTGGCTTCCCCTGAGGGACACCCTCTCAAAGAACCCATTAAAGGGTTGTACTTAAATAAATTTTATGCCTGAGCATAGCCATTCTACACTAGGTTATTTATTTTTGTAGTGTTTTTAATCTTTTTTTTCCCTACCTCACATCTAAAATATCATTTTTTTTATTGATAGATGCCTCCTCCATTGTCCTACCACATCGGTTACACTGATGGAGCCAGCCGTTGGACATAGAATCTCACTTTGGCTGGTTGGGCCCTCTATTCCCCCTCACATGAACTACTCCACTCCAACGGCATATGTTTAGTCTCAGCAACCAACAACCAAGTAGAATACACCGCCATCATGGGTCTCCTCATCGAGGCTAGCCATCATCATATTCGTCACCTTAGCATCTTATTAGATTCCCAACTTGTAGTCCTCTAGCTCAACAATGTGTACTGTGTCCGTGATCCTTGCCTCTTTCGCAAATACCTGCAAGTTAGACTTTTATCTTGACATTTTGATTTCATTACATTTACACACATCCCAATACAATTCAATCAAATCACATATAACATGGCTAACATTGTACTAGATTGGCATATATCACATCAAGGCACCTTTACACAGACATAAACCATCAAAAGTCAGTGACAACATATAGATTAGACATCATAAACAACATTAAAAATCATCACACACACCTACACATCAAAACGATCCCAAAATGTATATCCATATATATATATATCGGTCAAAATGTCATAAGTTTTTACAAAAAAATAGTACATCGCCCGTAGGAAGGTGAGTCACCTCATCCCTATCAGTACAAAATTGGATGTCACAACTATACAAAATGGGCTCACCAACCTATATCAAACACAAAAATACATATCTAGAGGGCCCTCAGGGCACCTCTAGTGCTCCAACACTGGGTCCTCCCTCTGGCGGAGGTACCCCACCAGCTATAGGTCCCTTAGGTCCTAGGGGAAACCACCCAGTCATCCTAGCTCTAGCTACAACTTCTTGATAGATTAGGGTCTGCGACTCTGTCGGTAGCCAATACACTACTCTAGGATCCCCTCATCTTAGATCCGCACCCATATCCCCTTGGGCACTCCCCATAGAACTGACTCTAATTGGTGGTGGAAATCATCAAACTCTCCCCTAACCTTGACTAGAGGAGCATGTGATGGCCCTGCACCGAGGTCATCATAACGACATCTCCTGACCACTCTATCACCATCACTGGGCCTCACCCCAACATCCTTTTGATGTCGTCTCTCCCTTGCTTGTGGCTCCCCCCGTGGTGGTCTCATAGGCCCCTGGCGGGCCGACGCTCTAATTAGCTCGACCTCCCATCCACGCAGTCCCACATCTACACAAAAAAACACATGATAGCATCATCATCCATCCAAATATCAACCATATTCTATACTATCTAAACAAATAAAAAACCAGCAAAAATAACATCATACCTCGGCGATGGAATACCTCTCCCATGGGTAATACCATCTTTGGGTCATCATGGAAATCTATCCCATTGGATGGAAGCTGTAGTATGATCTATGGCATCTGAAGCCACATTTTTGCAGCCTCAGCCATGAAGTAATGGCCACCCTCCCCACCCCCATGACAGACCAAAATTGTCGCCCACCATCGTAGTCGCGGCTCCCGCACTCCCGGTGGGTCTAACAAAAATCTCAGGTGCAACATAGTCACCCTTTCTAGAAACCAAGACACCAGAATAGACCCAAAAGAAAACTACCTTGAGTCATCAGCTTGACACTTGGTGAGTTTCCCCACCATCTTGGTGTGCAGCATCAAGCCCCAGGAAAAATTCTCACCCCCTAGTGCCCACTACATGATCATTAGCTGGCCGCCACTAATACGCTGAGTCACGAGAGACCCATAAAATCTCACGATAATCATTGCCATGCAACTATGTACTAGGGAATCCATCACCCCAATCCTCACCATTGATCCGGACATGAAATCCTCTCCCGAACAATATGTCTAGGTAAGGGTAGCCAACTTCCCCTCTCCAACTATCACTGACTCGACCAGTAGCAAGGTTCCCCGAAAGGGGAGCCTAGTTAGAAAATAGACATCCTCTTCAACAGAGAATACCAAGTGTTCCCTACACACAATAAAACACTGCAACTTTGGACTCCACATCGAAATCAGGAATTGCAGCAAATACTCCTGTGCCCTCTCCAGTGAGCACTCAAAAAACTTCAGCAGCCCACAGGCCGCCAACACACCACGAACCATCTTCTCCTCATCCCTCACGGCCTCCTTCATTCATGCCCAATCCCTCTCTCTCCAATGGATCGACATTGTCACAAATGATCACCTGCATCCACATATACAGTACTCGATCAACCATCACAACTCATCAAAACACCCAAAAATATCCCAAGAAGATAAGTTTTTTTTTCCACCCTTAGCTTTGCCTCAAGGGCACGACTGTTATCTGCACAGGTGTGCATGCATGCACACCTGTTCACCCCACAGGTGCAAATGTATACGTGTCTATTCAACCCACAGGCATGCATCCTATGTGCATCTTTTCACTACACAGTTGTGCACTCATGCGCAACTATCAGAAACACAGCCGCGCACATATGTGCGGTTATGCTTCGAATAGGCGTGCATATCATGTGCATCTATTTTCCCAAATTGAGTGCTCCCCTATGAAAATGTTCCCATTATAGCCGCGCACTCATGCGCGGGTCACCATTTATCTCCCATGCACTTGAAGGGCCACACTCCCAAAAACCCACCATACAACCATTCGTACAGTCCTACCCCAAAAATTGACACCTAACTACTGTACAGGAGGATGAGACCACTAACCTGACTCTCACACCTCCCAGATCGGCTTCCTCAAACTCCCAAAATCTCTGAATCTACTCTAGAATCTCCTTTCCAATTACTATAGCAGTAGGTACAAATGAGGTAGCAATGTGGGTCCTACAACTATATATAGGCCCTTTTTGCCAACACTTCCATACTCCCTTCCAAGAGCTCCGGCCGTCTGTTTTTCAATCTGTCTTCAGCCACAGGATTAGGATGTTGTTGTAGACACGGTCATAATTCCTAGGTCACCATCCATCCCCAGCCCCCGAGGAGCCATTTCCTCATACCCCATTCAGGTACGCATGCTCATGTTCAAAATTATCAAATAATTGTTATACATTATTTATCTTCAGATATTGTTCACGTTGGGTATTCGGTTTTAATGTGTGCAGATACTTGGTCATCATAATTCAACAAAAGCCCCTTCAACTATATGATTGACATTGGCATGTATTCATTCCCTCTTAATACCAATTGCATCTTCCAGTCACACCCTCTGATTTTACCCCTAGGATCCATATATTCGGCTCTGCAATACTATCACCTCCACTGCATTTCGATACTGTCACCCGGTAGCACTCTCACCCACATGATTTTTCCCATTGATAGTCCCCCTGGGAACTTTGACACTCATGTTGTTTTCTCCCTTTAGGGATGTGAGTCCCAATAGTCTTACATCGTGTCAAGAATTAGCCACATACTCATTCACCTCATTTTGCTAACTTTCCCAATGGATTCCTAGGCTACTTCATGATTCATCATGGTTCTATTGTGACTGCACCTCCACAGTATCATTAGCCATCCATTTCCTCCACAGTTAGTTTTCCCATCTACAGATTTCCCTCCATTCATTTACCTCATATAGAAACCCACCTATGGGCCCCCCACCCTACATCCATTCTCCCCGCAACTTGTTCTCTCACAAGACAAGCCATATTGCACATTTCCCATAAACCTCCTACCCTTGTTGACATCACCCATAAACCCCGAGTATCTCATAGTCCATATATATCTTTGATCTCTGAGTTTTTCCACTTTTCACACCTATGGCACAATTTAACCCATGTCTAGTCATCCCACTAACACTAGATTCAATTTCATGGTTGTTTCCACTCATACTTCACATATCCACAACCAAGGGAAGTGTCGAGCCTCACCACATCTTGACTTTGTCAATGTACCTCATCAGTTCATGATCTCATCCAGTGGATTTCATGAATCCCTTTTCTTCTTGACGTCACGTCTCCCTCTCTGTCAACATCAACATAGTTTCTAGAAGGGCGAGAGTATCTTGACTCTCCCTCTACAATGAGGAGTCTTGGATGGCATAGGGAAAGCCACCATCATTCTTCGTTGTTGTTGAACCCATAACATTCAACTTCAACACTTTCTCATGTTGTGGTGGGTCTTGCTTCGTGACTATTGTAGTTGTTTTTATATTTTCTGAAAAACTCTGAACATTTTTAGGCCATCAATGCCTGCGAATCATCGACACTTCTTCTAGGTGTCATCGCCTCTTTTTCAGAGTTTGTTCACCATCATAATTGTCCTTTGCTATTATCTACCTGCCCCCGAGGGCGCTGCAATCATATTCACCAACACACATCTTCAATTACTTTATTACACCTTTTTTGAGTTATATGACACGAGCATGGGGCATGCCCACCTCGTTTGTACACAATTTTCTTTTTTCTTACACCTTATGAAAGGTTTGGGTCCTACAGGTTCCCCTCTTCCTCCTATGGGTCACTCTTGATACTCTCATTCTCTCTCTTTCTTACAATGGTACTCTTAGTAGAATAAACATTGATGAATTTCAGTTATACGTATCCTCCTAACCTCATTCATCAGGGGGCATATGTTATCACTGAAATCTTGTCCGCACATGGTTACAGGAATCCAACATCTCCAAACAGTTATTAGTTCACCCATGGACCAAAATTACCAAAAATGCATTTCCAAAAGGTCCAAAACTATATAAACCAGTTATAAAATTAGGATGCGCTATGACTATGTAGGGAGTGTGCACACATGTGCCATTAAGAAACATAGGAAAAGTGCACATGCACACGATGCTCAACTATGGATGCTAAAATCCATGCACACCTCAAAATGATCTATTTATGATGTTGGTCGGCCTCCCACCCACTTCTGGTTTAGCTTCCAAGTCGATTTGACATGCAAATCTCGGCTGAATCCGGCTAGGTGGTTGGTCAAATACCTAAGCATGCCCTAAATGGCCACTTGTTTACATTAAAAGTTGGTTGAATAATGCCTCAAAGTTATTCTATAAAAAGAGGCCATGGGTGCACTACTTTTTCAAGGAATTCATTTGTAATGTTATGCTGCTTCTATTCTCTTGGGTAATCCTCTTTTCTCATCAAGAGCATACTAGCACTATTCCATTTGAGCTATTCACATCACCTTTTGAGTGAATTAGCTTGGGATTCTTTCACCATTTATTTCAAGTTTTCAAGTTGTAAGAAGAGCTGAATATTGGGGGTTCAAGAGCCCTCCCTTGGAGGAAGCAAGAACCCAAAGTCTCCCTTTCTCTTTGGTGTTTTCCTTCCACTAATATACTCCTTTCCATTGGTGGGATGAGTCTTATTTATTTCTTGTTCTAATGATCTTATGTACATTAGTTTAATTCCTATTACGGTTATTAGTTTAGTTTTTTTTGTTTATCTTCCATTATTTATATTTCTAACCCTTTCCTTTATTGTTATCTTGCCTATCTAACCCAACAGGGCTTGTAAGCATCTCTAATTTTCTCACTCAAGTGACAAAATAGATGCAAAATATGGGTTTAGTGGTTATAACCAAATAGAAATAGCACCCGAAGACCGAGAGAAGACCACTTTCACCTACCCATGGGAAACCTATGCTTATAGGGTTCTTCCTTTTGGACTTTGCAATGCCCCAACAACTTTTCAAAGGGTTGTCCTAGCCATTTTCTCTAACTTGACCAATGATTGTGTGGAAGTCTACATGGATGACTTTACAATCGATGGAAATGACTTCCAGAAAGCTTTGACCAACCTAGAAAAATTCTTGATTAAGTGTAAGGAAACTAATCTTTCCCTAAGTAATGAAAATTCAAACATGATGCTCACTGAAGGTATTGTTTTGGGACACCACATCTCTAGTTCTGGAATGAGAGTTGATCCAGCAAAGATTCATATTATGACACAAATCAGAATACCTTCCTCACAAAAGGAAGTTTTCATCTATCTAGGGCATGTTGGCTACTATAGAAGATTCATTCCAAATTTTACAAGCCTAGCTACCCCTTTATTCATGTTATTATGTAAAAAAGTTGAATTTAATTGGGATGATGAATGCCAAGTATCTTTTGAGATTCTAAAACATAAATTGTCAACTACGCCTATATTAAGAGGACAAAATTGGTCCCTTCCTTTTCATATATGTACCGATGCCTCAGACACATCCCTTGGGGCAGTTCTTGGACAAAGGGAAAATCAAATGCCTTATGTTATTTACTTTGCCAATAAGAATTTGTCTCCAGCAGAAGTTAGTTATATGGTCACAGAAAAAGAATTGTTAGTTGTGGTCCATGCTATCAATAAATTTAGACACTATATTACAAGATATCACGCTTTTGTACACACTGATCATTCAGCCATCAAATTCTTAATGAACAAACCTGTAACGAACCCTAGAGTTACAATATGGTTGTTATTATTACAAGATTTTAATATCAACATTATTGATAGACCTGGTAAGGATAATCTTGTGGCTGATTTCTTATCTAGAATGATTCATCTAGGAGATAACGCACCAGTAGATGATCACTTTCCTGATGAATTTTTTTTTGCTATTTCTACATTTACTCCTTGGTATGCAGATGTAGCTAACTAGGGAAGATGCCTCATAAATTGTCTCCTAGAGAAAAATAGAAAGTAATTCAGCTAAGTGCAAGCTACATGTGGAATGATGATTGTCTCTACAAAACAGGACCAGATTTGATAATTAGAAGATGTGTAAGGGAACATGAGATGCATGATATTTTGCAAGCCTACCATAATGGTCCTTGTGGAGGACACTTTGCTAACAAGAGGACCACTTATAAAGTTCTGCAATCTGGTTATTATTGGCCTAATATTTTCAAAGATGCTAGAAATTATGTATCCAATTGCAATGAATGCCAATTAATGGTTAATCCTACTGCACGAGACCAAATTCCACTTCAAGCCCAAGTAGTCATTGAGCCTTTCGAGAAATGGGCATTAGATTTTGTATGACCCATTAACCCTGCATCTAAAAATAAAAAGTATATATTGGTATGTACTGACTATGTGACTAAGTGGGTTGAAGCAAAATATTTACCATCTGCAAGTGAACAATCAGTGGTGGATTTCCTTTTCAATGACATTTTTACTAGATTTTGGGTACCTCGGGAAATTGTGATTGATCAGGGAACTCAACTTACCTCTAATCTAGTCAAAGCTATTACAAAACAGTACCAAATCAAGCACAGAAAGACTACAACCTATCATCCACAAGAAAATGGACAAGTAGAGTCTACCAACAAAGTCATTGAATCCATTCTTACTAAAACAATACAGCTACGCCACAAGGATTGGGATGACAAATTACTAGAAGCATTATGCGCTTATAGAATCACTTGGAGGAATACAACAGGACATACACCTTACGAGTTGGTGTACGGGAAGCAAGTGCTTATCCCTATAGAATTCCAGATCAAAACCTTCAGGAATGCAGTACAAGTTGGCATGAAATTAGATGAAGCCCAGCAACAAAGAATCTTATAGCTTAATGAGTTGGACAAAATTAGGCAGGAAGAACTTCAAAGAACCACCCTCATTCAAGAGCAGAGAACAAAATGGCATGACAAGTATCTCAAAAAGAAAAAATTTCAACTAGGAGATTGGGCCTTGTTGTATGACAGTAGATTCAAGAATTTCAAAGGTAAGTTAACTACTCATTGGATGGGACCTTATGAAGTTGACATTGTCTATGATAATGGTTGAATCATTATAAAGACAATCGACGAACATCAGACACCACTACTTGTGAATGGTCACCGGTTGAAAATTTATAACAAACCCCTATCAAAAAAGGAATTTCTGACACGTGTACTACAGAATTCAGATATGCAGGTGATTAGTAAGGAAGGAAACCTTTCTATTGATCCACATTGACCGACTGATCTACTTTTAAAAACCTTTGTACATAGGTGTGGATTGTGTTTTGTTAATAAGATGAAGGTAATTTACCTCCTTTTTTTACTTTTACATTTTATCTTTGTAAGTAGATTTCTATAATTTATTTGATCCTTCACAAACTTGCTAAAACATCAGTTGGTAGGCATCAACAATACTTTGTTCTGGTTCGGTACCAACTATGCTAATCTGATACCAGAAATCCTGTTCTGGTCCGGTACTAGTAGTCATGTGATGATCCAGTACCAGAAGTTTGTCATTATACGGTACTATCAGGACACATCACCTAATTGACAAGGAATGTTACCCTATTTCAAAATTTTATGAAGTATGAAGACATCCAGTAACCACTCAAACTGGAACCAGAAAGCCGAATGCAACATCAAATGGTAACCCTTATGAAGCAATAATTTCTTTTGGTTCTATTGCTGACTAAAGGGAAGTATCTTTAACTTTTTTTGGTTCTGTTGCTAGCTAAAAGGAAGAATTTTTAATTTCTTTTGGTTCTGTTGCTAGCTAAAAGGAAGAATTTTCATTCTTTTTGTTATGTTGCTTGACAAAGAAGACATAATCTTTACCTATTATTGTTAAAAAAAAAATGCTTAATCTACTTCAAGGTCTAGAGGTTGCCTTTATCTAGTATTTCAGCATGATTAAAGGGATAAAAAAATATATTATCCTACAAGTAACTATCTCACCCTAACTTGACTTCAATAGTATTCATCGGATTATCTTTACTAAAGAGTAACATATGAGTATATGAACACTCTCTGTCGTGGGCACACTAGGAAAACTTTTATGGAAGAGGATGTATCGGTACCTTAAGGTAACTTTAGGTCATTCTCTTATGGACAAAATCAAACAGAATTATACATCTAGATCATTCTAAAGAAATAATCTGCATACATAAGTTTATTTTTCCATTAGACAAATCTTTATAGACATTCAAATAATATAATATACCTTCCAACCCAATACTATCCCATCCTATAAAAAGGTTTTCAAACAAGCCTCCCCTGTCATCGTGCAAAAGAACTCTTTAATAAAAAAAACCAAAATAGGTGACTATGGACAAGAAGCCTCTGATGGAAAAAGGTTTTAAGACACTAACCCGCCTGGATACTAAACAATTTTGCTGGCAGCGGGTACTGGTCTGTGGTATGACTAGGCAAATCCATCAGGGTACTGAACATGTCTATTGGAAATGGGGCATTCTACCTGGGGAAGGGATATTTCTCACCAATTATTACAATGACCCCATCGGAGTACTAAACAGGATTGATGGCAGTGGGTTCTGGTTGAAAAATGTCTCATCTATACTTGTCTGATTGAAAAATTCACTTTTGCCATCTAAAAAATGAATACTACAAGCAAGGCCACTGTCGACACTTATAAGATACAAACTCCAGATTAACAAACAAGATAATTAATACAAGAAAATGTCCATTTGAGAATTACCCTAAGTCAACTTTACCAGTTTGACATATAAAGCCTACATTACCTAAGAAGGAAACTTCTTAAGAGTGGAACCCTAACTAGGGAGTCTAATCTACTTATACTGTGAAATTTATCCATAACATCTAATGATAGTAAATCTTTGAAGAAAGTTAGGTTGGATTTGTTCTTCTGGAAAAGATATAAAACCTCCCTATTTTCACGGCTGAATGCTACCCTTATCAATAAGTCATCAAAAGAAAGGAAATTTCAATTTTTTAGGCATGTGATCATATGCTAGGTGATAAATGTACTTTTGGAATTTGATCTGGTTTCTTTTCTCTTATCAATTTTCATCGATTGTGAAACAAGGTGATGAAACTTATTGCATAAGGATATGCAACATCTTTGGCATGGGGTTTTAATGTTTAAGCCATTATTATGGTTGTTTGCATTTCATTAGATAACAATATCATAATCCAATATCACTGAGAAATACACAATCACAAGAAGCATAGTATTTATCCTGGGAAACCCTCTAGGGGAAGAAAACCTAGAAAAACTTCCTTAATATAGATAGCCAATACAATGCCAAGAGATATCTTAAACTAATACAGAAATTCCTCTCCCAGATATGCGCCAGTATCTCTCTCCTTCTTCTCCAGCAGTCGATCTGAAACTTCTCACGCAATGAGCAAGTGAGTTGTGTGTCTAAGTGAAGCATTGGCCTCTTTATTTATACAAGTCTGGAACGTGTGAAGTGTCTCTTCACCGGCAAGGCTGACTTCTCAAAATGGGTTGGTAAACCCACCTTTATTATATTTTCGGGCCTCTTTAATATCTGTTGGGGCCAACTTCTTAATCTGCCTATTACAATTGTCTTTTGACCCATCCACAAAAGGGGATTTGGTCCTATTACAATAACCGACATGATCAATCCACAATGGGGATTGATCCAATGAATAATATATCAAATAATAATTAGGATACTCTTTGTAGTTACATTATTTCAACACTCCCCCTTAACAAGAAGGGTATTCTTCAACAACATTATGCGAGAGAGAGAGGACAACTTCATCAACAACATCAAGTGGGTGAGAGGACAACATCATCAATATCATATTGGAACACTGACTGGTGTATCTGTAAATCATTATAAGTTTTCTTCATCGATAACATCATCATCATTCTTAAGGAATTCCATCACCATCTGCATCAATATGTATTAGTATAAAAACTGATACATCATCATCATCACAGCACAAGGGTTGGCTCATCATAATAAAAGACTGGATTTACATCATAGTTGTCAAGATGGAAGCTCGGTACTTGTCTCATCTCAATGTCTTGCTTTACGTCATAGAACTTAGGCTGGAAGAAAGATACTAGACTGGATTTACGTCACAGCTATCAAGCTGGAAGCATAGTACTAGTCTCATCTCATCGTCTTGCTTTACATCACATCACTCAATATGGAAGCAAGATACTCACCTTGCTTTATTTCACAACCATCCGGTCGGAAGTAGGATACTAGACTGGCTTTACGTCATAGCTATCCAACTAAAAGCTCAGTGCTAGTCTCATCATATCATCTTGCTTTACGTCACAATCATCAGGTCGGAAGCAAGTTACACATCCTACTTTACATCACAACCATCAGGTTGGAAGTAGTGAACTAGACTTTCTTTACGTCACAGCTATACAACCAGAAGCATAGTACTAGTCATACATCATCTTGCTTTACGTCACAACCATCAGGTTGGAAGCAAGGTACAAATCTCATCTTTCTTTACGTTTGAAAACTAGGTCAAAAGAAAGGATCATCTCATCTTTCTTTACGTTTGACAACTAGGTCTGAAGTAAGGAACATCTCAACTTTCTTTACGTCTGATAACTAGGTCAGAAGCAAGGAACATCTCATCTTTCTTTACGTCTAAAAACTAGGTCAGAAGTAAGGAACATCTCATCTTGCTTTATGTCTGACAACTAGGTCAGAAGCAAGGAACACAATAGCTACTCCCCCTTTTGAGGAAGGTCCTTTCAGACTATGCCAAGATTAGCTCAGAAGTACTCAAACTTCACACGAGATAGGGGCTTGGTCAACATGTCAGCAACCTGTTCATCCATGCTAATTTACTATAGCTTTAAGGCTCCTCTCTGTACCATGTCATAGATGTAATGATAATAGATCTCTATGTGCTTCGACCTGTCATGGAATACATGATTCTCTATCATTTCTATGCATCTCTGGTTGTCAAATAGAATCAAGGTTTCTCTCATCTCTAAGTCAAATAGGTTGGTCAACAACTTTCGAAGCCATATAGCTTCGCAGCTGGCAGAACATCCAGCAATGTATTATGCTTCTTCTATGCTGAGAGAAAGACTATATGGCTTCCTACTCTACCACAAGATCATAGTTGATCCCAAAATGAAACAACATCCTAAAGTGATTTTCCTTTCAGAAACACTTCCTTCCCAATCTACATCAGTATATCCACTCAATGTGAAATCATGATCTCCATCATAGTTGAGACCATAATCTATTGTACCTTTAAGGTACCTCATCACATGTTTTGTAGCCACTAGGTGAACACGTTTGGGTTCTACCAGAAACTGACTCGAGGTGTTCACGACAAAACAAATGTATGGTCTAGTGTTCATCAAGTACATCAATGATCCAATAATCTGTCTGTATAATGTGGAATCAATCAATTCTGACGAAGTATCGACCAACAACTTCAACTTCACTTCCATGGGTGTATTCATGGGCTTCCATTCCAACATGTCGAATCTCTTCAAGATTTAGATCATGTACTTCCCTTGGTTAAGGAATATCCTCTCAATACTCTGCCATACCTCAATACCTAAGAAATAATGCATTAGGCCAAGGTCTTTCATTTCAAATTCTGAGGCAAGTCTCTTTTTACATTCAGTGATGAGATTTTCTTCTCCAGTTAAGAATAAGTCATCCACATATAGCAATAAGATTACTGGCTCACTGTTCATGATTTTGAAGAAGAGGTTAGAGTCTACTTTACTCTTGGTAAAGCCTAAGCTCATCAAGAAACAATATATATGGCCATATCAAGCTCTAGGATCTTGCTTCAATCCAGATAAGGCTTTCTTCAATCTGCAGACATGAGACTTCCTGTCTTCAACCTCAAATCCTTGAGGTTGCTCTATATACACTTCCTCTTCGATGAGACCATTTAGGAAAGTTGTCTTCACGTCCATCTGGTGTAGCTTCCACTTCATCTTAGCTGCAAGAGTTATGATGGTTCTGATCAAAGTGTATCTGGCCACAGGAGAGAATGTCTCTCCATAGTCAATTCTTTCCTTCTCGGAAAATCCATGAGCGAAAAATCTTGCTTTATACTTCTCAATACTTCCATCAACAACATGTTTTATTTTGAAGAGCCATATGGAGGATACCACATCTTTATTCTTCAGTCTGGGAACTATTTCCCATACTTTGTTCTTCATTATGGATTGGTATTCCTCTGTCATTGCATCTGCCCATTCTTTCCTCTAAATAGATTCTTCAAAACAGGTAGGCTCCTCTTCTAGGAGATCAC
>SNQJ01S0005585.1:161960-198628 GCA_010110895.2 Picea sitchensis
TCAAATAATAATTAGAATACTCTTCGTAGTTACATTATTTCAACATGGGGGAGAGTTAATATCTCTTTCAGGACTCTTTTTCATACTCACATCTCATTTTCAGAAACCAACATCTTCACCTTACAACCCTGCAGAACCAAACACAAAAGAAGACAAGCACAGAATAAAGAAGTTTCATGAAGTACAAGAAATTCCAGTACCAAGCTTCTAGAAAACTCCATCCTAAAAAGATGAACTCTGAAAATATACAAGCTTCAAATACAAAGGCAGTCACATATGCTATGGGTATTGATTATGCAATGGTAAAAGAAATGGTAAGATGGTATTATTTATTTTCCTTTGCTTATAAAACTACTATAGGTATGAAAATGTAGACTAGATCTTATGACCTTAGTGTTAAAACCATGCACCTAAATTTCACTTCCCTCATAGCCATATGCTTAACCTTAATCAATCCTCTCATCACATAAGCACTTGAAAATGATTGAGGGAAAAATCACATCAAAAGTGTGAATATGGAGCATGTCTAGTAATCCTCATAGTTGACTAAATCCTTGCACTACAACCCAATTTTTACTCACAGTTTATAAAGATGGTTGTAAGTAGACATGAACAGGTCTTCCATATTTATAGGAAGACCGAGGAGATCCAACTATGTAGAGATAATTATGTTAGAGTGGGATGAATGCCATTTTTGGAGAAATTCATAGGCTGTCATGAGAAGGTATCTCATGCATTTATTCAGGGTTACGATGGAGAGATTGTGCACATAGGCAATCTACATCTAACAATCAATGAAGCAACCTTAAGGGCATCCACAGGATTACCTAGCAGAGGATCCAAGTATTTCAAAGGAGTAGGAATAAACAAGGAAGTGTGCCAACGATTTCTAAAGGAAGACCATCAACACCCTGATTGGAAAAAAAGGATTTCTTGGAACTATATCAAGGAAGAGTATCATCCAATGCTTGCTAATCTTCAATGATTCCTCACTTGTGAGGGCAGGTATGTTGTAACCTTCCTATATCATCTTAGGATTCTGTTACACTTTAAAGGAGGTCCCGAAATTGATTTCCCATATTTTTTATGGATGAGTCTGAATAAGATGGTAAGAGGTGTCAAATCCCTATTCAAAACTGAGAAGACTAGCATTTATCATCAAGGTCTTATTAAAATGTTATTTATACATGAAATCAGGAAGCAAGGGATTAGCTAGAAAATCCTCATCACTCAACATCTTCCCACAGAAAACAAACCTGTAGAGGGAGCCCACCTTGCTACAGATAAAGATAAGGAACCTTAAGAGAAAAAGGTCAAGAAAGAAAAGGTAACTCCATCATCCTCCAGAATAGTGAACCAAAAATATAAAGCGATTAAACAAGCAGGGTCGTCTTCCACAGTCGATAAGATTTTTAAAAGTCAAGAATCAAAAGGTAAATCCAAATTAGTGGATGAAACCTCAATAGTAGCATTTGAGGAGAAGGGTCATAAGACAAAAACTGTGAGGAAAGAGAAGAATAGCTCAAAAAATAAAGATGAACAGTCTATAGAACAATCCCCTATAACCATTCCACAAATAGAAAAGAAAAAAAGGAAGCTTGTGAGAACCTCTGATCCATTACCCCCTTGTAAAAGAACCACAAGGAGCATGGAAAAGAAAGGAAAAGAAGTTGTCATCCCTCATACACATGAATACCCAATAGATATTACCTCCCCTTCTGAAGACCTATCAGTCCAGGATGACATCCCTAGCTTGAATGAGGAACAAGTTACTATTACTTTATGTGGGATGAGGGAGGAAGTGGAGGAAAGAGAATACATCCAGCTAGAAACAATGAGTTCAAAAAGGACCTTAACAAAATAACAAATGAAGAAAAATATTTGGGAGCTGCAAAAGAAAAACTAGGAACTCAAACAAGAAGTGAAGGAATACCAACTACTGGACAAGTATATCAAAAAGGAAAATGAGCAACTGAAGGAAACCAATCAGCAACTTCAAGATGACCATGAAGAGACTTCTAATAAGCTCAAGAAGGTACTAAGACTCTTACAATACATTAGGGTCATAAAAAGGGAGCTGAAAGTAGAAGCCTCAACTATCAACATCATTGATCCATAGAAGTAAAGAATGGAGTCTCAAATTTTGAAAATTTTTGAGATTGTTTCAGTTGCATGTGGACATGCAATGACTTTGGCACGGGGGTATGTTGAGCCTCTAAATTGGCATCCCCACTACCCTATTATACTCCTCATTTATATTTTTTTGGCCTAATTGAGCTTGGATAAATGACAAAGAACACTACCATTAGCCATTGATGAGGTCATAAGGTAAAGTATAATTGAATTCATGCATTTTGTGGTTTATTGAGCTAGGAGACTAAATATTTCATGTACTAATGTTTTAAATTTCCACGTATAACCTTTGACCTCTACATGAGTCTATCATTTCTGTATTAGCTCATCCATATGGTACTTATGCACCAGATTGCCACTGCCCGAATCCGGTACCAAGCGCACCTTCCATCCAGATCCGATACTGAATCATTCACTTTCATGATCTGGTACCAACAGCCGCAGAATGTTCTAGTTTGGTACCAACCACTTGCATGTTTTTCAGATCCGATACCATCTACCAAATCTCACCTGTCACGATCCGGTACCAATATAGGAAGCAAAATATACCAAGTTTAGCCCCAGATCATGTCCAAGATAATTGTTGGATGTTTGTTGAATCATCAAAGTTTTAGCAAGGCTATGTTAAGTTAGTTTGTTTATTTCTTCATACTCATACACTTCGTGTCATGAGGATGAAGATGAAAATATGTAACCAAATATATAAATTTGACAATTGACTAATCTGATAAAGATTTCACCTCCTTGTGTTTCACAACAAAAACTATTTAAATAGTCATGACAAGGATGGTGGAAGTAGTAGGGGGATAGCATAACACAGCATTTGAAGTAGCGTTACATACTGTATAATATATTATGAGTCCAAGTTTAATAGAAGGATGTCATATATTTCCATTTCTTGATCGTTTATGAATGAATGTGAGTTGAGTTGTTAGCATAGATTAATTCTATGTTTCGAAGTTTGAGTAAGAGTAATGTGTGGATTGAAAGAAAGCTTACTGTAGACTTCAGTCATTCACTTGTTGAAATGGAAAGGGCCCACCATCCAACAAAGGTCAACATCTTCGTAGATTAGTATTAGCATTTGATTTTAGTAGCACAATCATAAGATTAGTTGAATATTAATTCTTTCATATGATAGAAATATAGTTTAGACTAGGATTTCGATTACATGATTTCTTAGAGATCTTTACTTAATTTGTTTTGCATATGTTTTGTTTCTGTTCTTATGAATTTTATTTTTCCTAATGGACATGTATGTTGACAGCAGTAGTCAAACATATTTGGAAAAGAACTAGTGAAGTTCACAATAGAATATTGTGAACCACAACATACTCAATATATTGATTATTGAACTGCCCATGCTATGTATCGATGATTGATGTGTGATTTCTTTTATGTCTTGATGATTGATGTGTGATTCCCTTTTCAGAGTGTGACTGCATGATTAGCTTCCTGGGTCAGATAGCAAAGTTGATCTATCAAAAGAACTCCATCTCATACTTGCATGTGCCTTAATGTAGTAGATAGCCTCTCTGTGAAAGACAACCAAAGTGTGTTTTCATTTGCTAGTTTGCTTTATTTCCAGCATGCATAATCTAGAATAGTTCTATACTCATGACATTAGAATTACCTTTCTTACTAGTGTCTTGTAACTTTGTTGATTACGAATCCTGGATTGATAATTAATGAGTGCATTATACTGAACATATAAGTAGCACAACAATGATTTTACTTAGTCCCTAGTGATGATCTTAGAACGGGATTGAAAATGTTGAGCAGGAAAAACTTAATGCAATTTCCCCTCTTTCAATTCATTTTCTAGTACATATATTAATCATATTTTATAAGCCATGGTTGTTGTACATGATAATTTAGAAGTTTATTTTCTTTGTTGGCATGATTTTTTTGAGTTTTCTAGGCTAGAGAGATGTCTAGAGCCGATACAGAACATTGGGTGATAGTTGGGAGAAATATGAGCTTGGAATCATGTTCCTTAAGCTCAATTACCTATAAATTGATTGGCCATAAGCATACTCAATTTCCAATTCATGGTTGATACATTTTCTTTAAAGTTGATGGAATTTTAATTAAAGGACAATTTTTTTAATGGTAGTAGAAGAACTTTGAACCAATGTATTATGCACAGAAGGAAAATCCAAGTTTCAAATCACATTCTTCAAACTAATTTATCCCCAAATCAACTAGTTATATGCCTCATATTCCATTTCTACCTAGGTTATTTATCTCAATGATGGGAATTTACTAAAAGTAACATTCATTGATGGAAAATAGCAGTTGATGTATTGAGCACCTTTCTTTAGTTGCAAGTGAATGGGAGTTTCTAGGATGACCTTGTGCATGTGTAGGAAGGAAATAAATATCACATATCTCTTTTTCTTCAATTAATTTACATAAATTTTAATCCTTTTCAGTTAACCAAGTGATTTCTAACTTTTTACCTAGTTATATATGTTGTTTTTTTATTTTTTATTCATTTAATGAATTATCAAGGCTGCCAAGGTAATGTATATTCCTGTATCTTGTGAAGATTTTAGTCAGAGTGTGCCTTTGCACTATTTTATTACACTTACAAAGGTTTTTGTATGAAAGGAATCCAACAAAAAAAAACATTAGGAGTGGGGATGAAGGAGAATGAACATGGGATCAAAGTGCCAATGTAGCTTCACTCAATTGCAAGAAGTAAGAAGGAAATCCCAACCAAATAAAATGAGGAAGGATGCAAAGTGGTTTTCCCAATGCAAGAAAAGATCCATTTGTAAAGTAATCCCCTTGCCCAAATAAGAATGAAGGAAAGAGGATGATAAACAATGTTTCTAGCTACGCAATGAATGCAGAGGAAACACAATTTATAGCTAAACAAAAATGCAAGGCATCATTGAAAATGAAAGTACTGGAAGTATTCTAGTAGGAATGAGGAATTATACATCTAAATGATGGGGTTGAATATCTTGGATAGTGTTACTTTTGGAAGTCTCACACGAGTGAATAAAAATATTGTAATTTTTTAATTTTATATAAGTTTATTCTCACATGCTAGTGGAATAGTCAAAGTCAAGATAAGACAAAATTTTAGTGAGTTGGCACTACGAAATATCAAGAACCATCTAACATAGTTGAAGAGTCAAGAATATGGAAGGCTAATAGCTATGAACTAAACTTATAAGTAGAACCATTTCCTTCAAGAAAAGGGTTCTCTTTTGGCATTGTAATCTATCTTCCTACGTTAATAAAGAGATTCATGTTAGTTAGTGTGTTGATACTCTTGTAGAGATGTGTTTGGTCTTGGGGATATTCTTTCATTTCTCAATTCTCTTTGTGTTTATAGGTGTGATCCTTTTAATCACTTTCGAGGAAAATACCCTATAATACTAGTCTATACTACAGCGTATCAATGACTGTATAGAAATAAATTCACAACAAGCAGATGAAACCAAGATATAATGATTGATTTCAAAAGAAATAACTAACTATTGGAAGAAAATAAAGACTAACTCACCCGAAGTCCTACGATAAACGTCATTCCCGATTTTCATAGTTTCTTTTCTCCTTTCCAAAAACTTCTATGCAACCTGCAATAACCTTGAATATGAAAGACTATACATAGAGGTAGTTATACTAATAAATACCTATTATTATAATTACTTATATCAATAAAACCTCAGCAACTATTATTCTATGAAATATATATGGAAAAATTGCAATCAAGACATTACAAATACAACATATTTCGAAGGAAAGATTTTTTGTTTTATTCAAGAGTTAAGGTGGTTACATTTTTATACATGTCCTGTGCGACATTGCCCTGTTGATAGAGATCCCATGTTCCTCCAAACTTGCTCCTACGATACAATATGGTATTGAATTTTGATCTATCACGGGCCCAAAGAGAATATAAGGGGAAAATATTGGCAAGATAAGTTTATGATCATAAAGAGGGGTTGGAAACAAGGGTTTCCAGGTCAAACCAACAAAAACATGGATATATAAGGGTTTATAGACTTGACAAGGTTAGCCAAACATAGGTTTTATTAATGTATGCAAAGAACCATTACTTGTCATTAGCTTTCTACAAGGACAAATTCTCCTTTTATATAGTCTCTGGTTCATTAGAGATGGTTGAGTATAGGTAAATGGAGTTAGGTAACTAACCAAACCCATAACACAACATTTAATTTTCCATAAATATATATTTTTAATCATTTTCTGACATTTACGTGATTGTCCCTTTAGTGGATCACATGTACGCAAGTAATATAACTTTGAGGGCACATATATATTTGAAGAAAATACTTTTTGGAAGGTATCAAGGAGGTATGGAGAATAATAGTCTATAAATAGGATATGGATTAGGGAAACAAACTTGTTAATGCTTCAAAGGTGGAAATTGACGCTATAACAAATGCCCCTAATGTGTGAGGTCAGAAGAGAAACTGATGGCTACAATACATTATAATTCTCCAAAATAGAAGTGTGACAAGGTGGAAGTCCAATCTAAGGAAAAAAACCAAACATAGTAATAATTTAGAATACTCAATCCCCAAGGTGGACATACCCATGCTCAGGTGATATGATAAGAATGACCGCCAATCAAGTACATTGCAGATCCATGTAAAGTGTATATATAGAAATCAATGATCATGGCCACGAAAGAGATACACAACAAATATATGTCTCAAAATCAATGAAGGATATCTAGAGTCAAGAGCTATAAATTGATCCTTCACGAGTACTGATGTGAGGAGTGGTACTATCCAATTGCAACTTGGGAAGCAACATAAAGAGGATGATGCTACTACATTCATGAGGTATTCAAATCAATAACCGTGGTACGATTCTACACTATGTGAATAAAGGAGTTGAAGTCAAACACATTGAGACACCATTTGATTACCAATCATTGATGTATATAGTTAACAAACATGAGAAAACCCACCGATAATGATATTGGGTGTCAAGGTACCTAGTACAATCTAACAAGTGTGACTAAGGTTTTGATGTCAAACACCTGGTAGAATATATTGATCATGGGACATTGATGTATTCCCACTATAAATAGCTAGGGAACTTACCACTGATGACTAAAATCCCCATGGTACTAATAATGACTCTAGATACCTATCCCAAAGAAAGATGTGTTGAATTCAATATGAAGAGATCCATTGGAAGGAGGGAATTAAGGCATCCCCCATCATCCAACACAAGGAGTAGAATAAGGCAAAATATTTGGAAGGACTTAGGCAAAATATTGAAAGGCCTACCACGAAGTATGTCTCCCATGTG
The DNA here is from genome assembly GCA_010110895.2 of Picea sitchensis. Taxonomy (NCBI): domain Eukaryota; kingdom Viridiplantae; phylum Streptophyta; class Pinopsida; order Pinales; family Pinaceae; genus Picea; species Picea sitchensis. Next base: position 169,398 of record SNQJ01S0005585.1, read on the forward strand.
CACCAGATGTAAATAGTGCACAAAGAAGACCCTCTAAATAACATCCAATAATAAATATTGTCGAAAAAGGAGAGAAAACCACCAATGGGGATAGATTGAATCCAAGGTACTACATGAATCCCAATGTGAAAATAATGTTCTTTTCATCGAACATAAGGGAATTCACTCAGTCAGCGACCAATGATGGAATATCATGTGCTTATAATAAGGTAACATATCAATGATGTAAATAGTCCCAGGGTGCAACTCTAGGTCAAAATATCAGAGAAATTTGTCGTAGTCGATAAGAGATTAACCTGCCAACAGGAAGTCAATGAGGATAATCCATACCAGCATGAGTATAGGACAAAAATACTCTTGATTATGAGATGTAATTGACATAGGGGAAGGTAAAATTGCAAAGTCAATGAATTTTTTAGAATGGCCAACTCAGGATAGAACTTCCTATGGAAAAAAACATGACACAATACGTGACTTAGGAAACATATACTAAAAATGAATATTGACATAAGTTTGTGATGCATGGGGAAATGAAAGGATCTCCATAATAATTGGAAGAATAACCAATGAGAGGAGCATAAACTCTATGTAACTGGATCAATTTCCTAAAGCCATACTAAACCCAAACTGTTGAGACTTAACTCAAAACTTTGTTCTTTTTTTAGAGGCGACCCAACAACTTCCAATAATGGTGAAGAAGTCTCATTCCCATGCTCTTTTTTTTTCATTTTTTTTCTTTTTCATATTATGAAATCCTGAAAAAAGAGTAAAATAATGCTATAATATAATGGAGGAAATGAGTGTCGCAGGGAAAGAAAATAATTTCCAAGTGCAAGGAACATACCCATACTTAATGCAAGGAAACATGTGCAGGATATGGACACTCAAGGAGAATTTTCCTCTAGGAATAGAGTTTTCAAGTCAAAAAGGAAAAGATTTCAAGGCTAACAAATGATGAGAATGCATAAGAAAGAGGTTAAACAAAAAAAATCTTAAACCGACATTAGGCTCAAAAGTGGAAGTAGCAGAATGAAATATAATATCACAACTCAACACATAAATGAGGGATCCCTATAGGTATTGGCCAGAAAAAGATTGAGAAGAATATAAGAGGCTTCAACACAAAGTCATGGTAGGACTAAACATGGATCCCAAGCCTATGAAATTACCTTAGAATGGGTGAAAAACTATGAAAAAGGTTCTAACTAGGGCACCCATGAATGGTAGGCTATACCACGTGAATTACAACACTTATAAACAACAAAGAAGGTTATGTGTTGCAACTCAGTGGGGTCGATCCTAAGGCCAAATGAACCAAGAAATGGATAATGAAAAATATGCATGGAGGGGAAAATTTAACCTATATTCCAATTTCGATATCATTACCTATTAGAATGAATCAACACAATAAAAGGATGCCAAACAAAACGTCTCCAAAGTCCTATATATAAGACCAAAAACACTCACCCAAAAGTTAATAAGTCCAATATATAAACCTATGATGATAACATGTGCTATGGAATACGAAAATTGAGAACTAGAAACCCTAAAATAAGACTAGGTACAAAGCACCACACAACCTTGTGTCTTATGCATAGTACCTCTCCAAGTAGAGCCCATCGCTAGGCTCAAGACAAGGGTTTCTTTGGTAAACAACCTGTAAAACTTCTAGTTCAGGAGGAGGTAAAAAATACAAAATCATAGCTACAAGGATAGCCTCAGTGGAAGGAAATTCAACATATAGAAAACCAAGACTCGAAGACACACACATACCAGGGCTTGAGGTCTCACAAACAGCAAGATAAAACTCAAGAGGAAACACCAAATTACTTGGGACAAAAGGGGAAAGAAAAGGCTCGCATGCCCCCATTCGATACGACACCTGATCAATTGTTGAGACCTTTTCTTTATAAGGACAACATGACTATAAAGAATCCTTCTTGGAAGCAACTGAACATTGAGGATAAGACGACACATAATTGACCCATGGAAAGGAAGAGTCGACTCGAACACTAGGAAAATATAAAGGAGAAACATGAGCTAAAGCTGAACTAGGATGATGATTATCAAATGAACATTGATCAATAGTGACAATGCTTCCATTGTGAGGAAAGTGCATCACATGAAAGAGAATAGACACCAATACATTCATAACATAAACATAATCACACCCAAGAACCATATTGAAGTCTAAAGGGCCTAAAACCACTAAGAGATTGACTAGGACAATCTTCCCACCTAACGAGATAGGAAACTGAGGAAGAATCCCCAAACATTCACTAGGTATTCTATCAAAAGCCAACATCTCACTAGTAGTTGACACAAGCTTGGGTGAACCCTAGTCTTTCCAAGCCAAGGAGGATAAAACACTTGCATATGATCCTTCATATAAAATACATTGGAGAATTTCCATTGAATTAAAATTAACCATTATATGGAAAGGTGCAAAAGAAGGAAGGTGAAGCTCAACAGAATGATTCCAATCAAAGGAAACCATCCTAGGACTTGGAGGGAGTGTAGTATAAGAGAGTGGGATGCCCCCTTGTTTAGAAGGTACTGAACTAGAAATGCTAAAGATGTAGTCTATAGACACATCACTCCCCAAAACAAGAGTGGGATCGACCAAAGATTGCATCGGCTCGATCACTTTGGTATACTCGTCACTCTCCAAGAGAAGAGTGGGATCGACTAAAGATTACATCGGCACAACCACTTCCTGAACCACTGGTTGAATAGGCTATGAGATGAAAAGGTCACAAGGTACATCACCCTCCAAAAGAAGAGTGGGATTATTTGAATATTGCATCAACATGACCACTTAATCAACCAATAACTGAAAAGGTTTCTAGGAAACCGAAGATGACTCAAAACTAGAAGGGTCGTTAGACAAGGACCACATTATTCATACCACCTAAATACCCAGGCACATATGAGTAAGGTGATATCCCTTGCAAAGCTTACAATGGAACTTGGGATTACGTCCTATTCGTATAAGCTTCTCAACAATATCAATGCCCCAGGCATGACTTACAATGGCTGGTGGGTTAGCCCCATCATGACTTGTCGAGGCTAGGCATTGGTCTCCAACATGACTCATAGAGGTTGTTGAAATGATGCTAGTATGAATCGAAATGACTGGACTAGTGCCCCTATCATGACTTGCAGTAACCAGTTTCTTGTATTAAACATGAGTTGCATAGGTTTTTGACATATCTCCAACATGACTAGCATAGGTTGGTTTTTAGTCTCCAACATGGCTGACAAAGTTTGTTGACACTCTTCTAGCATGCCTAGAAGAGGCTAATTGTTGAACTCTAGTATGACTTGTAGGGACTGGGATATTTCCCCCAACATGACTTGCATAGGTTAGTGAGAGATCTCCAACATGACTCGCAAAGGTTGGTGACTTCTTCTTCTTACTATTCCTCTTCCTTTTCCTTTTAGACTTTAGGTTACTAGTAGCTAGAATTTCACTAGAAGATGGAGAAGGAGGAGAAGTAGAATTCACAGATGCATAAGATAAAGGATCAACATCCATTCAATTCCCATGACATAAGGTTCTTACCTGAGAAGCATCAAGAGAATTGAGGACATTCAAAGTGTTCCACAACCAAACCGGTAGTCCAACATTCAACCCAAGAATGTTCAAGGTGGCCATCAAGGGCGCACCAACATTTCCAAATAATGTAAAATCATAAGAATCCTTTTGGTAAAGGGTCCCTTGGTTGGTATCTTCAAGAAATGTTTCCATGATGTTCTTATGCACAGGTTCCTCCCTTGTGGGATTGTTCATGTCCGAAAAAGTCATGCACTAAATCTGGCGAGCCAGTGGTATAAAAACCTATGCATTCTAAGAGGCATCTCCATGATTCCAAGAGAAATAATAGGGATCCTTCCCAACCGACACAGTGATTGGTTGACCACATTGAATCATTGATCCAAAAGTGGTGATGCAGACGCAACCTAAGGCCAACTATACAAAGTAGCACTCCACTAAAACTTCCTAAGAGAAACATTGCAAACAAAAAAATTATTCAAAACTTCATCCCAGGTGGATAATATTCTAATTCCAAAGAAATGAAAAAGTGTAAAGGGACCTTCCAAAAACCAGGAAGAGTTGATCAAGTCTTGAGACCAATGAACAAATCAGTGAGAAGTAGTTACCTCGACCTCCACTTACTATCCCTACCTGGTGAAAGTAACCCTTGCTTTGTGGGGCACCCTCCATGGGTACTAATAGAATGATATGATGTCTACCTTAGTTATTGAAAGAAACCCCCCACAATCACCTCTAATATAACTAGGAAAAGTAACTAAGGATACCCTCGCAGTCAACATCCAAGGGGTACAATTGACAGTTAGAATCGACATATGGGAAAGGTAAAAAAATTCGAAACCTAGAAATAACCACCTCTCAAGGAGGTATTTTCACTAATTAAATCCCCAAAATACGATCTCTCCACAACACTCGGTCAAGCCTCGGAGGGGGTATCTCCTCGACTCTTCCTTACGTGACCTTGTGTTTAACTCATGTGTTAAAGGAGGCTCCCGACTATACTTATACAAAAATTGGATTTGAATCTCCCTGACTCAGACTCCTATGTTTTTTTACCATCCTTGTATAGTTATCTATCCAATCCTAATCCAAGTCCCTAATCGTAAACTTGTTTATGAACCCTAGAAACAAAGTCTAGTAAACTTTAAATTTAGCGTTCATTTTAGCAGTTGTTTTTTACTCAAAGGATACGGAAGTGAAAATGATGTTGTTTGAGACTCTTGCAAAATTGAAACTTATAAGAACACTAGAAAGGAAAATTTTACCCTAATTCTTCAATGAAAAATAAATCAAAAAATAAAAATTCATGAACAATCTTTCAAACATTGAAATGCACTATGTTCTCTTTCTGATGCAAAATGCACAATGCATCCTTTTGATAAAAGAACAAGAAGCAAACAAAAAGATGTTATTTATTTTTATTTTTTGAAACTATTTCAATATGATAAGAAAAAAAAATCATGTGATAATATATTTTACTTTTTCAAATATAAAGCAAAACAATGCACTAGAAAGAAAGAAACCTAACTAGCAACAAACTAGGGTTTCTTCATTTTCTTTTTCTTTCTCACAAAGAAAAAACTAAAAAATGATGCTAAAATAAGGAAAATTTTGTGGTTTTATATTTAAAAAATCCAAGGAAATAAAAAAATAGAAGTCTCTAACTCAAATACAAACTCAAGTTTTGGAAACGACCACAACAACGACCTAGAAACCGAGATCTTAAGAACAAGACTAGTCTTAAAGATATGCAATATAAGGGATAAAAGGGAGCCAAAGATGGATCAAAAAAACAAAATTTCCATTCAAAATTAAGGCCTTACCAACCTCCTATAGGCCACAAAAATTTTCTAGACCAAACTCCCCAAAAAAGGCCCCCTAAACAAGCCAAAACATGGCTAAAAAAAGGCTGAAAAACAAGCAAAAAAGTCACTTTTTTGAAGGCGTACGTGACTGTATCCACTATAGGTTCCATGTATAATATTACGTATGTGCCTTTTATCAATATAGGGATCTTATATGATTTATTGTATGCCCCTTGGAATTCTATAGGGTGCGTATGTACATGATTTATCCATCTATAGGGCATGTATGTACACGCTTTTGCCTTCTATGGGTCGTGTATATAAACATCGTTTGTACATAATTTTTCATATTAAAATGTCCATATGTATGTTCTATTATATTCAATAACAAGTGTATGTACATGCGGTTTTTCATAGCAAAGAGTGTATACACTTGGAAAACTTTGAAAAATTAGGTCTAAAGCCCAAAACACAAAATGCAGCAGAGAGATCAAAAGAAAGCCAAAAAAGAATGGAAAGCAAGAGAAAATCCAATAATGACTCAGAATGATCAAAGCATAAAATAAAATTGTTTTTATTTAGAATAATCAAGCTAAATAACTACATAACTTATAAAGCAACATCAACAAAGTCTTAAAGCCTCATGAGAGACCCTAAACAACTAGCCCAAAAACTTTAAGAAAAAAAATTTCTTTATGGAAAGATGTACGTGCTTGTTATTAAGGCATGCCACATGTACATGATTGTCTATACTAACTAGGAACATATGTGTATGCAACTGTGATAACTATCACAACACGTATATACCCAAAAATCTCAAAAGAGACAACATAAGGCAACACAAAGGCTCAAATGAAATTGAAGAAAGACTCAAACGATCATAAGTTATCAATATAAGTACATATAACAATATGAAACAAAATAAAATCACTTCAATAAATAAAACAAATACATAAACCCATAAATAGGTTCACCATGGAGAAATATCCTTAGTATGGTCGCTAGTTTTGATTTCAGGGAAAATACCCTATAACAGTGGACTATACTGCAGCATACCAATGACTGCATAGAAACAAATTCACAACAAGAACATGCATCCAAGATATAATAATTGATTTCAAAATAAATAACTAACTATTGGAAAAAAAGAAAGATTAACTCACCTGGTTTCTTATGGTTGATGTCGTTCCCGATTGTCATGGTTTCTTCGCTCATTTCCAACAACTTCTCTGCAACTTGCAAGAACCTTCAAGATTAAAGACTATACAGAGAGGTAGTTATACTAATAACTGCCTATTATTCTAATGAAACATATCAGTAAAATCTCAACAACTATTATTTTACAAAATATATATGGAAATATTGCAATAAAAACATTACAAATACAACATATTTCGAAGGAAAGAGTTTCTATTTTATTCAGGAGTTAAGGTGGTTACAACTTTATAATTGTCATGCGTAGCATTTCCCTATCGAGAGATATCCCACATTCCTCCACCCTTTATCCTACTATAAACTATGGTATTAAATTTCTATCTATCACGGGCCTAAAGAAAATATAGGAGGAAACTATTGGCAAGATAAGTTGATGATCAAAAAGAGGGGATGCAAACAAGGGTTTCCAAGTCAAACTAGCAACAACATGGATGTATAAGGTTTTACAGACTTGGGGGGGTTATAAAAACAAAGTTTTTCTTAATTTTTTCAAATAAACATTACTTGTCATTACCTTTCTCCTTGGACAAATGCTCCTTTTATGTTGTCTCTAGTTGGTTAGAGACAGTTGAGTATGGGTAAAAGGAGTTAGGAAACTAACCAAACCTGTAACACAACATTTAATTTGGTATATATATATATATATATATTCATTTTCTCACATGTACATGATTTTCCCTTTATAGGCCCGCATGTACGCGAGTACCATAACTATGAGGGCATGTATATCTTCCAAGAAACTGTTTTTTGGAAGGCCTTAAGGAGGTATGGGGAATAACTGTTTGTAAATAGGATAGGGATTAGGCCAACAATCTTGTCAATGCTTCAAAGGTGGAAATTGACGCTATAACACTAACTCATTGACTATTCTAGTGTTATGATGTTTTATCTTACTTATCTTATGCTTGCTAACACCTAATATAAAATATGGAGCTTCTCAGTAACTTGGAACTATTCCTCGTTGCTTAGAATCTATGATTATGCATGTCATTTCGCTGGTTGATTATTCTCCCTTGCTCTATATGTCTAATCACATTTTTTAATAATGGTTACTCACTAGTAGTGTGACAACAATGTGTTCTTAGCAATTGGATTGTTTCACTTTAAGTGTAACATCCCGCTCTGGCACACTGACAAACTTATTCTTTGAGGACACTTGCTCGCAAGTGATCTGGATTCTTATGATGATGAACCACTTAACCTTGATGATGATGCATCATGATTGATGACAGGATGTTTTACTATTGCTATATACAGGTGCTATTGACTCTGTTTCATTGAGTGTGCAGGGTTTCAGACCTTGAGGATGCAGAGGCATCGGTGGAACTCCCTTGGACTCCGGATTGAGCTGTGGAACTCCCCTTGGACTCCGGATTGAGTCGTGTGGGAGTGGTCTATTTGAGTTGTTTCCATTTACAAGGATATTGTGTGGTTTTGATGATATGCTATTGATTTCATGATATGTTGCTGACATGATCCTGACATGATGGTTGATGATGCAGTCGGACGATAGCTTCGTCAATTTACTCACACATATGGAGTAAAGGGGCCACACGAAGTTCCGCAGAGAGTGGGAGAGGTGTGGCAGCCCATGCTCTATTAGCACTCCTCGCCGCGGGTTCGAACCGTGAGGTTAACGCATTACCCAGTTCGAGGACCCACGATATCGCGAGGGGCGGCATCGCGACAAGCCGCTCACGATTCTAACCGTAGGTTAACGATTACCTAGTTCGAGGGATCCACGATGCCGCGAGGGCAGATTACGACAGCCAGCCACGATTTTGGCGGGCGCTTAAGGCGCGGGGCCTGACCCTTAGAAGCCCTGTCTCCACACAGCTCCTCCCACGGACGGAGTGTTGACTCTAAGAGGGCTATAGATTCTACCAACTGGCCAAGTTAGCGAAAGTGGCACCCTGGAGAATGGGCGCATCTGAAGGGTACCGCCGCATTGAGTTGCTAAGCAGCGAAAGGGAGCCCCCTTGGATGCACGTGGTGCATCCCGAAGGGCACGCTGCATGGATGATGATAAAAAAACTTAAAAGGACCCCAAGACCTTAACCATAAATTCAAAAAAATAAAAACTACACCCCTAATTAAAATGTCACTGCTCGTGATCAAACCATAAAGTTAAAACATTCTCAGCCTAAATGTGACAAGCCCAAGAAAAAGATTTTATTGAAAATAAACCTAGGGAGGCCAAAACCTCCTAGGTGTTGTTGCTAATTTTCTTATAAGGTAAAGGGGATAAACTAACGCAGAAAAATTTAATTAAGTGGAACCTATGGTCTTTAAATTGATAAAGAAGGAATAAAATTTTAAAGTGGGAAAGTATTAAAGAATAGAATCTTTAAATATATTGAAAAATAAAAAATAAAAAGTTTTTTTTTTTTTTTTTTTTTTTTTAATAAACAAAAATAAAAATACACAACTATAGAGATTAAATAATAAAAATTAAGAGTAAATTAAGAAGGGATTAATGAGTAAATTAAGGAGAAATTTAAAGGAGGAATTAAGGATGATTAAGGAATAACTTCTAAGAGAAATTTAAGGAGGAATCTAAGGAATGTATCAAGAAAATTAAGGAGAAACTTAAGGAGTGATTTTTGAGGAAGTGAGGAAATCTGAGTCTTAAACTAATAAAAGAAATTAACTTTAGAGAACGGGAGGCATGCGAGACGCATGGACGGTGGAGACTGGGAGAAGCCAAGTTATTAAAAATAATAAATTAATGATTTAGGGTTTTAGCTGAGTCTCAAAAATTGCTATAAAGAAAGGGAGGGAAGGGAAGAAAAAGGGAGACGGTTAGCGTAACGATTCGGCTTACCGAAGGCGGTCTTGACGGATTGCTTGTGGGAGTTGGCATCTCAGCTATATTGAGTGGTAGTCCACTGCTGAGGCAAAATAGACGCTTATTTTATTCTCTCTCTCTTCAGCTGTGTGGCCCCTTTGCGGCTCGGGGCTAAGGGGGGAAGAAGAGTACCCTTCTAGCGCTTATTGGGAGGTACCGTGAGCTTTGGTCGGCAGGCGTAAGCTGCACGATGAGGGGTTTTACCGCTAAAGGGTCATCTCCTAAGCGGTGGCCAAGTTGCATGATTTTATTTGGTAAGGTAAAAGCGTTTTATATCCCAAGTAAATCATTGTTATTAGTGAAAGTATCATGAGATTGTTTGGCATTATATTTTGAAATCTCGTTGCGCAATGATATGTAGAGTTGTTTTTATATTTTGATCATGTGTCACCTTAGTGCATTGGGTGATGTTGTTAATATCTTATTTTAAAAAAGAAAAGAAAAAGAAAAAATTTTCCTATTATACTTCATTATTCTGTAGACTTAACGAATGGGTTGTCACATATGGTATCAGAGAGAGGTTACCACACTAGGGCTGTATGGGCTGAAGAAAGAATCATGACTATATATGCAATAAAATCATTGAAACCACTGATCAGTTTGAATTAAAAGTTATATTGGCTTGTGATGGTGGATCAACCTTTCTCTCTAAATAGTCTGGCTTCTTCCATAAAGTGATAGAACCTTGGCATGGGGTATCTTATCTCACCCTCTGGCTTATAAAAATCCACCAGATAAACTTGTCTGGGTTTCTTCATGGAGGCCAATGGGGCCATAACGGCGGCAACATGGAAAGCAAATTATTCCAACGGAAGTGCATTATAATGCGCTCTCTCCCACAAATTTTACAATATGACTTCCATATAAGCCTTTCCATCTCACCGCCAAAAGTATCAACATTAGAGGAAAAAAAAAAAAAGATACATACCGCTAGGGACCTCTATAATAGGGAAATCAAGACTCTGATTGATATTTATCACGCATAATGTTATTGCTCATAACGCTATTGCTCAATGAAGTCAACAATGCGATATGAAAATGCAAAGTTGGTGTATTTCATGACTTCCCTCTGATGTCGAAAATAAATAACTGGATGTTAAACTTCATGTATTAATTTCTCGATTTCTATTGGGATATGTCCGGGATATCCGAATCATATTACCAGCTTAGTCTTAACCTAATGTTTGAAATGTGAATAACTATCTTCCTCTACGATTACGGAAGTCATTAATCGAATTTAATAGATAAGTGTTGTATACAATTTACTATTGAATGTGCGCAAGGGAACTCTCCACCACTTTGTTAAATATGTCCATGTAATTTACTCGGATACTTTGGTTGTTATATGTATCACTACAAATGTGCTTAATCAATTGATTTCCTGCTAGTTGATGTTCACACTTACAGAAAATGAATTTCTTAATCGCTTCCATTGAAGGACATCAGTGTGTTCATTTTCATCGTTTCTAATTGTTGCGATTGATGTAGATGAATGTATTCCGCAGAGTGATGAGGACAGTGTTAGTTTCATGTATTAGTTATGTGTTTATAAGTTCCCAACCTACTTATTGATAGAAAAATATTGACAAAAAACCATGAAGAGACGAGACCTTTGGCCCCGCTATAATTGAAACTGATATCCAAATTTAAATTTAAGATGGGATATTATCCTCCATCGGCCTTCCTTGGAGAGTTGGAATATGTCCAGAGTAGGAACACCTACACTTACAATGATGACTACCACTCCCAATAGGCGGAAGTTTTGTGAGCCATTGATCCTTAACCACCGTAACGTCCATAACTTCAAATGTGTCAATAGTCCTTAGCGACAGCCAAGCGTGATTTGCATGACTACAGTTTTAGTCAAACGATTTCCACTGGACACCGAAGCAGTTCTATGAAACTTCAGGTAGGTACTTGACGACCTAGAATAACCCATATCCATCGTTGCCTCAATGAACTTTATCAAATTGTTCACCTTCGCGTTCAACATTCCAATCCGCCACTAGAGGATCCAATCCATAAATTGGTTCCTTTTATACCTTGAAGAGATGTTACGATATTTATTTGGTTCAAACAACTATAGATGCATGCGTCCTCTCATGGAGAGCATTCCATGCAGTGGAGAAAAGACAATTGACAGAGTAATTGAACTTGGTATTTAATTAGGTATTTGAGACTTCACGAAATACCTTAACTGCTTAGACCGCGAACAGTCAGTTTTCTACCTCTGTTCACGCACTACCGGAATCTGTTATTTAGGAGAGTGATTCTCCAGACTTTCTACTATTTTTCTTGGAATTCCCTCTGCCTGTTTCTTTTACTCACTCCGTGTTTTCCGGGATTATAACCAGCGAATTTAATATTTCCTCTAGGTGGCGATTGCCTCAGAGTCTGCCTAACGATCCTTAATGAGTTCCCTCAACAATTTTATTCACTACCCTCTCCCCCTGCGATTTTATCTTGTTCGGTTTCTCCAGCTAATGCATCATTGATTGGCTACCGAAAGAAGAACCCCTGTGGTAACGAAAAATCGCCCGTGAGGAGGACGTATTAACCTCGGAAAAGTGAGGTATCTCACAAAAAAAAAACATCTTATAAGTCTATCAAAGTCTGTAAAACTATCAAATGGAATGTCTTAGGGTGTTTTTGCTGATGTGTTTTTTTGATACAGTGCATTCGATTCGAGATTCCATCAAGGAAGGCTAAGAGTATTTTAGAGGAGATTCAGGGCATAGCAAATCATAATAACACTAGAATTACCAAAATAATAGTTCTGTTCATATCTAGGTGGAAAGAAAACGTATCGAATTCCAAGTAAAGCATGAAAGTGCGATTTGAAAATCGGTGTTAGTTTTATTGTTTATGCCTACTTGTTTAATATATTAACAACAAAATTTGGAGGCAATTCCTTTGATAAGAGATCAAATTGACATGGGCCTGATAGTCAGGTCGTTCTTTTGTTTGTGGGAAGGGGTATGAATCTGGATGAATTGAGATGGAACTGTAGAAGGAATGAAAAATTCTTCAATGCGGCTAATGTCTGTTTTTGTACATGCTGCTTTTGATTTTAACCGTCTGGCCTCAAGTCATTCTGGTCGCCTTCACCGTGGATCGTTGTCGTACACATCTCCTGAAGATTGATTATGCACAGCCATCCCTCATGCAAAGCACGTCACTTTTCCTTTGTAAGTCCTTCTTAATCAATGAGATTTTAAATGGTTATTTACGTACTGTCCGTTTAAGAAATGTGATGGAATGGTTGAAACTTGGTGTACTTGATGTTTAGTTTAGGATGTTACATATAAGCCATTAATGTCCTTTTAATGTTGTCATGTTAGAGGTGGCAATTTATTATCCTTGTATAGGGCCCTTTCAAATCATCGTTATTTAGAGAAAGTCACCTTAAATATTGCAATTACTACACCTTGTAAACTGTATAAACGATGGTTGATATAGGCAATTAGGATGATAAATTCATTGCTAAGTAAGGAAAAATGCTAGGATGTACCGATGTCATGGAACATTGTTATAAAAATTTCTAGTTATAATGTATTGTTGAAATAGGAAATCAGGTTGTTTTTTACCTTGTAAACCCGATGGCAAGATTAGAGCTGTTATTATGACCCTTACTTATTCCATTACTACCTTAATCAGAAGGAGATGATAAGGTTATCTCTAATTACGGTTACCTTTAAAACATTTTCTTATGAGCATTGATATTATTATTATATGTGTGTCTTTAACTATGATGTCACCATGCCTGGAATAGGATGATAGTCGTCATTGGAAGGTCACCTTTAAATGCTAAGGTAGTTAACCCTTGTCATGTTGAACCATGTAATGTATATGTGTCATTTAACTGTGATATTACCTTGTTATTTGTTACAATTATGGAGGTAGTCTTGTAAATTTACAATAGGGTAAGGGTAGATTTACAATAGGGTGCAACATCCCTTATAGTGAAGGTTGCAAAATTTCCATCGAGCATGAAATAATGACTTATAAATTGTAAATTTGTCATTGTTTTTGAAATCGTGAATTGTATCGACATTCATACCCATATCAATTAATTGTAATGTTAGGAGGATATCACTGTTGAGAACATTGTACTATTGCAGTTACATGTACCAATATGGTTATATTTGAGCAAAGGTTAGTATAAACTATTATTATTGGTAAAACCATAAGGGTGGAACCATTCCGGTTCAATGCTAAAGAAATTACTAGAGGTTGGAAACAAGGGCTTCCAGGTCCTTTTAAAAATTCCACATTGAACTTGGTGTTCAGTGGTCTGAGTCCCTCTTGTCGCACTCCTCCGTAGTAAAAGAGGTATTCGGGGACTTCCTATTTATGTTGTGCTTGATAGTATGCAAAAGCTGTTCGTGGCTTATCAAGACAAGAGGAGCTTGATTACATTCCCTCCATTGACTGATCCTGTGTTCAAGGGAGTTCATCATGAATTCTGATCCTAAAGCTCACCCATTGGAGGTTGATAAAATAGGAATCTCTCCTAACGTTTGAGTCTCACTAAAAATTTGTAAAATGACTAAGTTGAGGGTTTGTCCACTTTCAGGATCATCAAGATTAGGCCTTGGGATTTGTTTGCTTGATAACAATAAATGTTCCATCCGAGGGAGTGTAACTTCATTCAACTTCTGGCCTTGACTTGAGGTGAGTGAGGCCAAGAGCCCTGATAAGACCCTCATATTAAGGATTAAGTGTTGATAGTGGTAATTGGGAAGGATCCCATTATGATTTCTCAACCAAGTCTACACATAGGCATTGGGCACTTGGTTTGAGAGTGTCTGAGATTTCTTCTCGCTAGTTTTTTGGTTGCTTTGAGTTGTTCTTCAGCTCACAATAGTATATTGAGCAACAATTTCATGGGTGATAGCTTGGTTGAAGAGATAGGGCACCTTTGTGAGCAGAGTTTGTTTCCTCAAGAAGAGGATGCTTTGGAGTGAGATAGAGTCCCGCTGTACGGCATAGTGCGACGAAAGTAGATTTTGTAACAATAGGTCAGTGCAACATACATAGTGTAGCTTTTAATAAATCCACCTAGATTCCTTTGACTCCGGCTCCTCAGGTAACACAACAAAGAGAGAGCGGTGAAGGAGAATAGAAATATGTCTCGAGGCACAGTAGTAGATAATGGTATAGGGCACATGCATACCTTATGTTCCATGCCCTCAACCTGCATGTGCTAGCCTTAGTTGAAAGTTGTTTTTCTATCTTCTTTTAAGTATTAGTTGTTAATTAGGAAAGCTTGAGTTAAAGGCTTCTCCATTTTTAAAAATAAGGTGTAGAATCCTTGGGAGCCAGGCGCTTGCTTTCAAGCAGCCGCACATTCCCGTGGGATGTTTTCATTCTAAGAAAATTCTATTGATGCAAGCTGGACTCTATTATAGATAGGATTGCTGTAGGGTTTGACACTCCACTTAGGTGCTTACGTAGTATATCTATATGCAGTGTAATCCCTAGATCTGTCCTATTTTATAAAGGAGAGATAGGACAAACAATCAAGAATGTCTTAGAGATTAAGAGAGCACTTGGTGGTTCTTTTAGTTTTAGTGGGTGTAATCCCTAGAGATCTTCAGAGACTGGAGCGATCTATGCCTTTGATAGGCATAAGGACTCGTGAGGGGCAGTGGTTGAGATGCCTAAGAAAGATCTAGTGATTGAAGAAGAGCCCTGCCTGTGATAGATCGAGACTAATAAGAGGTTTCATGCTCCAATAATTGGAGTGGATTCTTGCTTGAGATAGGCATACTAAACTTTAATAGGTCGCTGATTTATTTTTGACCGACTGCCTTTGGATTTCCAACATTCATGCACATGCACAAGAGGGTATGGTGGGATTCCATGAGGGAGGAGTATCCTTCCAACTTTGAGGAGGCACATGTAGAGTAGGTATGGTAAGATGCCAATGCATGGAGGAGTATTCTTCTAGCTCTATGGAGGCTCACCTTATTCCCCGGTATGTATGACGATCGTGCACCATTTAGTGAGAGTTTTCATCAAGGAGATTGTGAGGAGGTCGTGATAGCTGCCTAAGAAGTTTATATCCGAACAAGGATCGATGTTTACTGGACGATGTTGAACGAAGTTTCAAGAGGTCTTGGGAACCCAACTTAATTTTAGTACCGTATATCACCCAGACCGACTAATAGAGAACGTGACGCAAACCAAATCTTTGAGGACATGTTGCGCATGTACGGATGGACCAGCAAAAACGTTGGAAGGAATTTTTGCCCTGTAGAATTCGTTTATAACAACATTTACCAGAGCACCATTAAGATGGCACCTTGAGTTTCTTTATACACCCGTGTCGATGCCCTTGAGTTGGGATCATCGTGAGGATAGGGTCCTGGTGGGACGTAAGCAATCAAGAAAATGGAAGAACAAATGCAAACCATAAGACAAAGGATAAGGAAGCGCAGGATCGACAAAAGAGTTATGTCGACAAGCAAGACCGAAAGTCGACCGTAGGTTACGAGGTCGCAGGATCGAAGCCCTTCAAGGGTTAAACCGCATAAGAGTTCGGATCAAGTTTCGATAGGGAGCTAAGACTCTCCCTAGGTTCGTGGGGACCTTTCTCGAGATTGTGGAGAGAAGTTGAGGCCCGCGTCTATCGACTAGCGTTGCCTGATTGTTTGAGGCGTATGTACGATGTTTTCATGTATCTGTTTGAGACATTATGTTAGTGATCCCACACACATGATTGACATGAGTTCCCTGCACGTATCGGACGAGGGAGCCGCCTACCGAAGCCACCGTGATTTTAGATCAAAGATCGCTCACGCTTATGATCGCCGAATGGTAGATCGTCAAGGTCCAAGTGGGACAGCTTATAGTCCAGACTGCGATCTGAGGATGATATGATATGCTGGCCAACGCATCTTACTTTGTTGGATAGAGGACCTGCATGATATTGTGGTACATTTATTTCTAAAGATTTGGCTAACGTGAAACTTCGTGACGAAGCTTAGACCAAGAGGGGTGTATGTAACATCCATCAAGACCGACAAACTTATTCTTTGAGGACACTTGCTCCGAAGTGATCCGATTCTATGATGATGAACCACCTAACCCTTGATGATGATTAATGCGATTGGATGGCGTGATGTTTTACCATTACATATACAAAGTACTGAATTTTGCTTTCATTGAGAGTGTGGTTTTCAGACCTTGAGGATGTGCAGAGAGCCGGTGGACTTCCCTGGACTCGGATTGAGTCATGGAGTGGTCTATTTGAGTTGTTTCCATTTCCAGTGATATTGTGTGGTTTCGATGATATGCTATTGATTCTGGGCGATAAGCGTTGTTGACATGATCCTACATGATGGTTGATGATGCAAAATGACGATAGCTTCGTCACCGCACTCACATAAGGCGCGGGAGGCAAGGGGCCACACACGAAGTTCCGGTGAGAGTGAGGTGGCGCTATCTCGGCACAAACTTAATAGCACTCCCCGGCCGCGGGTTCAAACCGTGAGGTTAACGACACTCCAGTTCGAAAGAGGGACCCATCGTTGTCGCGAGGGCGTAATCGCTGGCAAATGCTTTCACGCATTCAACCGTAGGTTAACGCATTACCTAGTTCGAGGGGATCCACGCATGCCGCGGAGGGCAGATCAGCGACACAAGCCACGCGGACTTTGGTACGCGCAATAAGGCGGGGTCATTCCCTTAGAAGCCCTTAGTCTCCCACAGCCCACCTAATGCATTGTTGACTCCAGAGGGTTATAGATTCTACCATCCGGCTGAAGCGAGTGGCACCCTTGAGCACGGGTGCATCTTGAAGGGCACGCCGCGAAAGGAATTAAGGCAAGTTTAGTGGCACCCTTTGGATGCACGGTAATCCCCGCGGCACGCCGCATGGATGATGATGAAGACAAAACTTGTGCGACCCCAAGACCTTAACGCCCGATAATTCAAAAATAAAACGACACCTCTAATTAAAATGTCACTCGCTTTATCAAAACCTAAAGTTAAAAACATCTCGCAGTTAAATGTGACAAGCCCTAAGTGAAAATATTTATGAAAAATAAATTAAAAAAAAAAAAAAAACCCTCCTAGGTGTTAATTAAAGTCTTATAAGGTAAAGGGGATAAAGTAACGTAGAAAATTTAATTAAGGAAAACCCATGGCCTTTAATTGACAAAGAAGGAATAAAATTTTAAAGTGGGGAAAGTATTAAAGAATAGAAATCTTTAAATATATTGAAAAAAATAAAAAACAAAAGAACAAAAAAAAAAAAAAAAAAAAAATACAAAACAAAAATAAAAATAATAATAACTATAGAGATTAAATAATAAAAATTAAGAGTAAATTAAGAAGGGATTAATGAGTAAATTAAGGGAGAAATTTAAGGAGGAATTAAGGATGATTAAGGAATAACTTATGAGAAATTTAAGGAGGGAATTAAGGAATGATTAAGGAATAAATTAAGGAGAAATTTAAGGAGTGATTTGAGGAAGTGAGGAATCTGAGTCTTTAAACTAATAAAAGAAATTAATTTTTAGAGAATCTGGAGGTGCATGCGGACGCATTGATCTGTGGAGACCGGAGAGAGTTGGCCATTAAAAATTAATAAATAATGATTTAGGTTTTGAAGTTGAGTCTCAAAATTGCTATAAAAAGAAAGGGAAAGGAAGGAAGAAAAGGGAGATGGTTAGCTGCAGGATTCGCTTACCGAGTTCATGGGTCTTGACTCGATTGCTTGTGGAGTTGCATATCTCAGCTATATTGAGGCAGTAGCTCAACAAGGAGGCGTGATGAGACGCTAGTTTATCTCTGTGCTTGTGTGGCCCCTTTGCGGTTGGGGGGGATAAGGGGGGAAGGATAGTACCCCTAGTGTTTGGCTGGTAGGTACCGGTGAGCTTTGCACGGTTGGCAAGCGGGAGCGCTGGACAAGGCAAGGAGCGCGGGTTGCGGCACGGAGCGCTGGACATCTCCGAAGCGGGCGTGGGGCCAAGGTATGATTTTTATTTGGTAAGGTAAAAAGCGTTTTATATCCGGCAAATCATTGTTATTAGTGAAAGTATCATGAGATTGTTTGGCATTATATTTTGAAATCTCGTTCCGCAATGATATGTAGAGTTGTTTATATTTTGATCATGTGTCACCTTAGTGCATTGGGTGATGTTGTTAATATCTTATTTTAAAAAGAAAAGAAAAAGAAAAATTTTCCTATTGTACTTCGCTATTCGTAGACGTAACGAAGGGGTCGTTACATTAAGGTAGAGTTAGGAGGCTCTAAGTTGGGTTCCTTTCTGATAAAATTGGTGGACTATTCCCCTTGATATTGTTTGAATTTTTATTTCTTTTTCCTTTTATACTTCAATTAGGATTTAGTTATATTCATTTATCATATTAAATACCTCTCTTTTGGAACATGAATCTTGTATGGAAACCATTAAAATAATCTGGAAACTTATTCCATAACCCTTAGGAGAGAGAGCTTGGATTCTCTGATGGGAGGCTGGCATAAGAAGGGTCATTGGATTTCTATGAGGATATAGTAGACAATACATGGAATTCATACAAAGGAAGTGAAAGGAAACCATCGATTAATTGGAGTAGGTCTCAAGGATGTAACAACTCAACCCTTTAGTGAGAAACTTTAGTCCTATCAACTAGGGAATGTCACTCATTGAAGGTTGAAGAGACCTACAAAGAAAGGTGACTTGAAAGGACCATTATATAATTTTTCATTTATTTTGTTTCTTTTTGGTCAGAAAAAATAGAGCTATCAACTTATAAGGCCCATTTTAGGGGTAAATATTTATTTGGTGATTTTGGGTTTAGAAATTTTAATAGCCTATTTGAGGCCTTAGACAACATTTTTTTATGCCAAAACTTTGCATGAAAACTTCCAAGCCTCTCAAATTTGTTATACACATAAGTATATTTCAGACAATGAGAATATCACCATAATCAAAGTTCATATGAGGAAGTTATGTCTCTCGCAATTTGATCTATCTTGTTGACCACCATGATATCAAGTGAATGCCACATCATCTTCCATTACTCACATATGTGTAATTTCAAGATGAATATAGAGGGTCTAAATCCTAACCCTAATCAGTAGTTGAGGCATGAAAAAACCCTAACCCTAACCCTATACGGCTATCAGGCCATGTTAAATACTGGGAGGCTAGGAAAAAAAGGGGTTCCATTCTTATTGTATTATTTATTTTTCCATAGTATAGAAAAGAATCAAAAAGTTGGATTTCGAGGAATAACACAGGAAGTGGAATATCCTGTAGCAACCATACTACCTATAATGTCCATGGAAACTCCATAGTGAGTGCCCTTTCTTTGTATTTTCATTTCATAATTGAGGAGAAAAGAGAAAGGCATAGGCCTGACCTTCTAGCTAGGTTTTACCTATATTTGGTTTTCATAGGGTAAATCTTGTGTTCATTGTGTGGATGGTGTGTTATTTTCTAAGATTATTTCATTTTAGTCTAAGTTATTTCAATGTTCCATGCATTAAGTTAGTAATATTAAATCTAAAATAAAATTATGCATAATAAGAGATTGCAGAATATTGTAAGATATGTTGTGATAAATTGTTACAGTGGAGTATTGATGGAAGTTTATAGATCATATTCGTATCAAAGCAACTTTAACAAAGTTACCAACTTAACGAGAACTCTACAAAGTTCTCATTTTTTGGGGGTCACATTGTTTACCTTGTTTTGAAAAGTTGTGCTACTGGTAGCACCCCCATCCCTTTTTAGGTTTTTTTTTGATATTTTAAATCTTCTTATCAATAATGTATCCACATTATTTTTTTAAATGCTTATTTTTTCATCTATTTTCAAATTGTTCTAAATTTTTTTCAACGATGTTTTTTCATTTATTTTCAAATTTTTCAATTTTTTTTTTCAAGGATGTTTTTAATCATTTTTCCATGCTTCTTTCAATGTTAAAAATGTTGTATACCATTTACTTTTTTTAAATTAATATTTTTCATATAATTGTGCCTACTTAATTAATTCATGGTTCCATACTTTTTAAATATAGTGGAAAATGTCATTTTTAACACATTGTTTACCTTTACTTCAATACATAGAAAACAATTGTAGTTAAATAACACTATTTTTAAATATTTAACAAAAACAAATACATTTTAAATCCATATATAATAAAAAAACTAATACATTTTGGTACCTATCTGTTTAAAATAACATGTCAAATAATTCATTTTTATGGACATAATTGAACAAAAAAAATGTTTTTTTTTTTTTTTAAATTAACAATTTTTTTCCCATATTTTTATACATTTGAAGTAAAAAATGACAATATTTAATGTCATTTTCCCTAATATATTGATCCACATACAAATAAAAATAAAAATAAAATAATAATAAAAATTCATCATAAAACAACAATAGATACATATTCATTTTTACTTTAAAATCTGAAAGTCAAAACATTACAGTTATAGCTTATGAAAAATTTGCAAAATTGAGCATCGTTTTCAAGGGCATCTTAAAACTAATCAACAATATAATATATCCCAAAGTCATCATTATTGTTGAAATAGTTCTTAAATTTACTTTTTTATCCCTAAGGCCTAAATTTTCCTTTTTCGGGTTTCGGCTTTTCACAAAACATGAGTTTCGTTATCAATCCCAAACACACGACACCTTTTTCTCAAAGAATTTAGTTATTTGGATAATAAAAGGAAAAAAAGATTAAAAGAATTATAATAATCCCGATGCCTTTTCTATGAAATTATTTTAATCATGATAAGTTTAAAAACTAACCGATTTAAGGTTAAGCTTAAAGAATTTTCGAGATTCGGGGTTTGCTGAAAACATATTTTTTCGATACAAATCGAATCGTGAAATCTCGATCCCTAATTTCCTGAAACATCAAAGTCTTAGTTAAAACATGGATTAATTAATTCTCTAATGTGAAAGTTTAAGGGTTAAGATAATCATGTCGCAATTTCAGGATTCGCGGTTCAGTGATAACACATCTCTTGTCATCATGATTCCCGAAATCCTGAATCACAAAACCCTGATCCATAGTTCATGTTAAATCAAACTAACTCTGTTTTGGCCTTAATCGTGATTAGTTAGTTAATTAATATGAGTTTAAGTATTTTCTTTAAAAAACCCGTCGCGATTTCTCGATTTCGGAGACCGGATTTCATAGATGACATACTTCTCGACAACATGATCCGCGAAATCCCAAAAACGCTTAATCTCAATTAATTACTTCGCTAAAACATTTTAAGTCTTAATTAACATGTTGTGATTTCGCGATTTTGGAGATCGGATTTCATTGATGACATACTTCTCAACAACATGATCTCTGAAATCCCAAAAAACAAAGTTTTCAGCCTTAATCTATGATTAGCACTAATTAACCTTTTTCCAAAACAGGATTAATGATAATCATTATTTTTACGTTTTCGTTCATGTTTCGCTTTTCGATTAAGTAAAGTTTCCCGAGTTTTCTTTAAAAATCCAAAGGCGCCAAAATATGGACATTAAATGTGTATCTCAAAAATATATCTTCTGCATTAAATGCCTTGAATTCTTGTCAGTTGTGTCAATCCTATCACTTTTAAATGTATTCAAAGTGAGCATTTAAATGTCTATGTTTTCATTTTATCAAGCACAAGAAACACTTAGCTGAGCTCATTCATTCATTTTCTGTGACAGGTTTTCAATTTAACGTAAAGTCATGGCACCGAAAAAGGCACCGAAGAAGAGTGAAGATACATAAGAAGAAGATATCATCTCTGACACCACACCACACACTATAGAATCCATTAAATCTTGGACTCAAATCTCTAAATTTATGGAATATGAACTCAAGAATGCTCATCCTGATTCTGAGAATCATTGTCGGGACATAGCGGAATCAGAGCTTCATAAGAACGCAACGCACCCGCAACTTGTGGCATACAATGATATGATCAGTTGGGCCCTGGAAAAGGTCGATATCCTGATGAGGAGAATCTTGAACGATCAATGAGTTATTGTCGGCTCATTCAGGAAAGAACACATACAAGTAATGTATAAACTCTCGCCAAATCCCAAACATACTTTTAATGTTGAATTTTTAGCAGAGTTTCAGAGGAAAGAATGCATTGAAGATGACAGGACATATCCTGATATGATTAGAGAATGGTCGAGGTGTCCATCAAATTTTAGAGCTGATACCCATGGTATTTATGATATAGCATCCTTGAATGAATACATGGTATATGTAGCCATTATGCTATGTAGAATTTTTGGGAGAAAAGATCCCTGCCATTTTCATGCAGATTGGGTGCCCTTTTTAGAAGAAGCTTCAGAAGGGTATGCTTTTAATTGGCATAAATTTTTTTCAAATAACCTAACACATGAAATATCAAACTATGAAGAAACAAAATCAAAGGGACAACCAACAACCTTTTACATGTCAGCATACATTATGGATGCAATCTGTTATGTGACTCCTTTTCCCTTAATGAATTGGAGTTGGAACATTTCCTGTCCAGAACCCATTCATAAATATCACTCTGCCCTTTGGGAAGAAAATGATAAGGATTCATTTTATGAAGTTTGTCATTTTATTATAATTCTGATGCATAAAATATTTTTTGGATGCGAACCCCCTCGCATTTCTGATGTAATCACAAAAAATCTTAAAGCAATTGTAGACTGGTTTATTGAGGAGATTTTTTCCTACATTAGGGTTTACGGTTGTTCCATTCCCCCTCATGCACTCCCTAAATTCCTACCAGACAGATTGGTGTGCAGGGAGGTAGCCCATCAGATAGTAAAGGGCGACATTGGATTAGAGCTAAAAGAAGCTCAGAAGAAGTCATGGCCAACTTTCCCTATACATATTGGGAAATTTTCTTTATTAAATATGGGTCATTCTAAGGTAGAGGATGAATCATTAGAAGAAGTGAAATTATTAGATATTGAGCACAGAAAGTATGACCCCTATTAAGCAATAAGCAGGCATTTTATGCATTGTAATCTAAAAGCCTATGAGCATGAAACATCTATCTATGATGATGTATTCAAGGATGTTAAATACTATGAAGAAGTACCAAACAGAGTATAGGCCATGCCACCTGACTAACAAACCAAATTCACATCATTCCAGGGCCATAGGAAAAGTTTCCTACCCAAGAGTTTGCAGGGTGAAGTTTTGACCCCACCTCCAGATCAGGAAGGTCCTCCCCCAAGGTTTGAAACAAATACACAAGACAAAGAAAATACCAAAGGCAAGATGAAGGATACTGAGATACCTTCCCAAGACACAGAGGGTTCCCAGACAAAATAATTAGAGATAGGGAAGGGAAAAGAGCTGGAAACACCCCCATAAATCCCTAAGGATGTTCCAAAAAAGATAGGAGGAACAACATCATCAGAGCTTGGTAGTCCCATCACTTCCTTAACCCCATTGCAGTAAACTTATGGAACCCCCCATGAAGGAGCTCTGTATGTCAGTGATATATAGCCAATTTCAAGGGATGAGATCCCTCCATCAGATAATTTTTTCAGTAAAAAGAGAAGAGAAATATTGAAACAGGAAATCCATCCAAGAGGAGAGGGGATGATTAAAAAACATAGGGTCATTATAGATGGAAAGAAGCTTAAAGATGGAGAATTTGCTACAAATTTAGCAGGTACGATGGGAGCTATAGCATCGGAAAATATATATTATGTTGGCAGTTTAACAACCATGCTCGAACAAAAAGACCAAATAATAACTCAGCTACAAGACAAATTGAAAGAAACTGAGAGAAATATCAGTTGGGGAATACAAAGGGGTCTAGAACAAGCTAGAATAAAAGATATTCAACAAATTCAGAAAATGAAAACAGGCTTAGAAGAGGCAAAACAAATAATACAGGTCACACAGGCACAGGTCCAAAAAGCAGGAAGAAGAAAATAAACAATTACAAGATAAAATTAGTTCTATTTCTAATCAAGTAGTAGAACTTGAAATTTTCAGGGGACACACATTGGGAATACATTTAAAAATAGAAGAAGAACAACAGAAAGTGTTTTTAAATCTGGAAGTAGTCCGGAATTACTTTCAAGAAACAAATAAATCCTTGGAGAATGTTCTCCAGAAGGAAAGGGAAGTGAAAGAGGCCAGAACGAATTTCCAAAAGCCAGTAGCCCTCTCAACAAAGGAAGAAGTTGGAAGGATCCATAAATTATCCATTTCAGAACAGGTTAAAGGAGATGTAATACTTAAAGTGTGGGAAGCGGACCTGGCTGAATATAAAAGAATAACGAGAGATGTCAATGATGATTGCCAGGGAATTTTTGATCTCTTAGAAAGGACTTCATTGAATATCAGAAAAAATGACTGTCCCGGATTATTAGGTGAGATTAACATTGTCAAGCACCAATGAAGGTTCAAAGAAGAGCTGGAGGAAATGAAGATAGAGATCTCAAAAATTAAAGTAATCGATATCATAGAAATCGATAAATGGATGGTGACACCGAACTTAAAGTTTCAACTATTAAGTTCACAGTGAAGATGATAGAAGATCGTTTGCCTAAATTACAGAAACAATTCTTCATGTTTGAAGAAAAAGAGATACCATACACTCCCAGATTTTTTGTGAAAATTTTGGGAAAGTGTGTTCACTGTCTTGAGGCGGAGAAAGGAAGTTCATCAACACAAGCGTAAAATATTTTTTTTTGAATATTTTCATCATTATAAATTAGAAAATAAATGTAAACAGTTGACATTATTCATATATGTAACCGTAATCTTAGGAAGTTGGTTAATCACCAGCGAGAAAATATTTGATGAAGATGTATAAATATATTTTCAAAATACTGAGAAAGGTTTTTTGATTTTTTGGAGAGAGCCGATTGTATTAAGAGTTTTCCAATCCATCATAATATATGATACAGACGAGATTCTGAATTCTGCCAATTTGTAGCTATGCGTTCTTTAACCCTGTTTACTATAATTTATTATGTTTTTCTTTCAATGTTTTTCTAATGAATGATCAATTTGAAGTTATCTGTAAACATCTTTTATAGTTTAGATTGATTTGGATATCAAATTATTTACATCTTTTCATCCGAAATTGCTATCAATGATTTTAATACTTGTGAGTCATTTGAACCTTAATACTTAACAATTCATTAGATATCTCGTTTTCCTTCTTTATTCCCTGTTACAATATGAGATTCTTTCTTGATTAAAGCCTCATATTTTTCAGTAGTATTTCTTTGTTATTTTATAATTCTCAAATTGTTGCAAATCTAGGAAATGGCCTTGAATGTATTTATGTTAGTGTTTTGAATTTCAAAACTATTTTTCCTATTCTCATCTCTTAAAAGATTGAAGTGACAGTTTATTAAATTCTTTCACAATTAAATAAAATCTTATTCTTCATGACTGTCCCAAATAGCTGACAACCCAACATTGAACCTGGCCTTCAAGATCAAAATAGTATTGCTTTAAACCTATTTAATACAATCCTACAAACAAAAACTAAGCGGGTCGAATTAGAACATTCACGGGATGCTATTGAGAGAGATATTAACATCCAAGAACAACGGGAAGCTAGACAGAGATAGTTGAGAAAATGATTCTGCTTCACCCTTCCTTTTCAATTCTTATCCTTAAGTTATTTTTTTTTACCTTTACGGATGCCTTGATGGTATACTTTACAGCCTTAAAGTATAAACTCAAGAAAAACATATTTTTGGCCCCTCTGCCGGGGAACAAAGAAACAAATCTTTTCCCTGGGAAGAACGACATTGACATTTTTTGTCTTTGATAGTGAACAAGGATAGAAAACCTTCTAAGGCTACTAGTATTTTTCACTTGGTGACTCCACGATAACTAAACTGGCTATTAGCCGAAAGAACACCAGAAACGACCCAGACAACAAGCAGACCTCGCCAGTCTCCAATCCAGAAAAGATTTTAAAATCATGAAAATCACTTAGACAAGTCTTTTTACCCATACATACTATATGTCAGCCTGACTTTATGTAGTTGAACATTTCAAAAAATCTTGAAAGATCTGTTTCACTTCCCCTCTCATACGATACGTTCTCTTTTCCTGAGGTTTCCTCCCCAGATTTTCGAGAATCTTCTCCTCACACATTCTAAGATTCAACCTTAAATATAACGATGGCTGCACAAGGAGGTGTTGGAGCTGGAGGTGGTGCCCCTGGAGGACCAACAGGTGCTCAAGTACCACTTCCTGGAATATTTGCTAAAGTAGCTTCTAGATATTATCCCCTTGTCCTTCCTATTCCTCTACATGATCTCCCCGAAAATTATATGAAAAGTCTTCCGAAATTTACAGGGGAAGGAGATCTGACTGCCCAAGAACATATAAACTTTTTTGACCAATTTTTCGACATCCTCAAAATAGAACACGAAGATGTCTATTCTAGAGTCCTCATTCAGACTTTCGAAGGACAAGTGAGGACCTGGTTCCAATCCTTAGCAGCTGGATCTTTAAGATCTTATGAAGAACTTGAAAGTGCTTTTATTAGAAAATGGGGAGAGAGGAAGGACCACCTCTACTACTTGACTGAATTTGGATCCCTTAGAAAGAAAAACTCAGAATTAGTTCTAAAATTCACACAAAGGTTCAACAAGTTGTATAATAAAATCTCGGTTGAGGTTAAACCTTCACAACCCTCAACAAAGGTGACTTTTGCTGGCACTTTTGATCCTGACTTCACCTTATTATTGAGAGAAAGGAGATCAATAGATCTCATGAAAATGCAGGATGATGCACTTGAGATTGAATCAAACAAGATGGCATAAGGGAAATTAAAAGCAAAAATAGAAACTGGAAACAAAGAAAATAGGAAATTCAAAGAACAAGGTGGACCTTCAGGATCGAGGAAATCCTCGAGAGATAAAATAGACAAGATGGCTAGGGTGATTAGAAAATTTTCAAACAAGATCTAAAAAATGGAACTAGAGAAATTGAAAAGAGATCATTTCCCCAGGAAAGATTTTAGAAGGAATCCTGATCCTCAGGTCCCACAAAAAATAATTGAAAATGAAGACCAAAAAATTCCAACCCCCTTCAAAAGTGAAAACTTCATTAGAGAGGAAGATATAGGAGATTTTGAAGAGATCAGTGAGGATATTAATAATCTTGGTGACGATAATAAATCACCTTATTTATCGAGACAAGATTACGAAAGATCCTTAAATAAATAAATTACATCGGAAGACAATGTTAGCAACAATACGTCTAAAGATTTCACCTATCAAGGTATCACATATGATATCATAGTTGAACTACAGGGAAAATATAATTTAATACCAAGGAACAAAAGTCTCCCAACTGTTTCGACAAAAAATATCTTTCCAAGAGGCAAAACCGATGAGGTGACTCCAAAAGTTGCTGACAAACAGACTACAAAAAAACACACAGCTAATACGCAACCTGTTCAGTCAGAGCCAGTAGAAACACTCACTGTGAAGACACAAGATCCTGTAAATGAAAGCAAGTCCACATCACAAAGTGTAATGTCCCCCACCTCTTAGAGAGGTTATGAGGAGACTCAGTGGCCTAGGCACCCCCACTAGGTCATAGTCTCACACTAAGGGGGGGAAAGTCAAGAAGTTAAAAGTTATATTTTTAAGTTGACTTAGGAAAGGAAAAGGATAAAAGAGTAAAAGATAACTCAACAGAAGAATAGAATATTAACCCTGGGAGTTAACCTAACTCAACAGAGAATTAGAAGGAAAAGTATAAGTAATAGGCTGGGGCACACCTATTACTCATTCTGGTTTTGGATTAGCATTTTCTATTGCTCTTGAGCATTCAATTTGGGGGTTTTGCTGTACAAACCCTTGTGAGAAACTCAATGGTGAAATATCCACTCACCTTGTTCCGCATCTTGGCCTTGTGTATGAAATACTCCTCCACACCATTCTAGTCTCAACCCATCTCCATCTAGCACTTCAGAAGGTAGCAGGTTGTACTATTCTTGTGTTTCCAGCAAGGGTGCACCATCATCTAGAGGGAGGTTCGATCCAGCTTATCCTAAGGGCCTCGGGCCATTCTAACAGTTGGATTTTGTTTGCAGGGGTAGGACCATTAGTTTGAGGGATTTTCTGGAGGGTTATCATCATTCTATATTTGTCTGCAGATTGGGACATCTTGGAGCCATAGGGGATGTCTTGTGATTCAGTAAAACTCAAATCTAGGGAGATCTTATTGAGATCTGAGCTCGAAACTTCTCCCAAGGGATTCTCATAGCCCGATATATATTCTTGGAGATTTTCGGAGCATTTGGAGGCCTTCTTCATCAGGGCCAAACCATCTAGGGTTTCAATCATCCAGTGGGGTGCACCATTCAGTGGAGAATTCAAATCTATGAGGTTTGAGAGTGGATTTGGGAATTTGGACATCTAGGTTGTCCTTATAGTTGCCCGATCTATCATTTGGCATATTTATCGGGATGATTGGACAATTTTGGTAGCAGGGTATAATTATTGAGGGCTTCAACATTCTAGCAGGACGTGGCAATTTCTAGCTTGGAGGTTGAGCATTAGTACAGCTCATATCTGCTTGATTCTATCTTCATTGTATATCCAGCCTTTGGAGGCTTATTTTTTATTGTCGGGAGCATTTTGTAGCAGCTCATATCTATTTCTTGTACGACCATTTGAGGTTTATGCCAGATCGGCCATCTATTGTATTGATCTTACATTGGTCATAATAAAAAGGTCAGATCTTTTCTTGTGCTTCTACATCTTGAACATATTGTGATCTCCATGTGTTGATGAATCTTGTCAACAAGATCTTGGAGATAGCGTTGATG
>SNQJ01S0005585.1:199189-226766 GCA_010110895.2 Picea sitchensis
AAGCCACAGGTTAATCGCGTTGCCAACAGGTTCCGCACCAATTAACAAACAAAAAAAAAAAAATAATAAGAACATTGATATCTTAAACTGAAAAAAAAAAATAACTCAACAAACTTACTTTTTAAATTCATCACACAATTCTTCCATTGACAATTCACCCAACCTTACACATGATAATATAGCTATGATAAGTTTCTCATCCTTCACTCCTTGTATCATTCTCCAAGGTGTTATAATCATATCTTTTGGAATATTATTGATTTCATGACCTATTTTACTTGTGCTACATATTAAGGGTTTATCCTTTTTAACTCTTTGATTTTTTATACCAATATTTTCCCATAGGTTGAAGATCTCATCTATCAAATCTCATACATGTCCAATTCTAAATCCCAATTGAAAATAATTATCCATGGCTCTGAATACATCACTTCCTTTGCAATTTTTTTCTTTTTCATTTTAATCATCAATTGGGAAGCTTATTTCCATACAACATTGCTTTTGAAACTTTGCATCAACATTTGATCTCTCCCCATGAAATATTTAAGAAAACAAATTATGAATAAACCTCACTCTTTGAATGAAATTCATGGACATCCTATACTCATTATTTGTGTTATGATCCCATGCCGATAACTTTTCTTATGAATCTGATAAATCAACAAAAATTATGTATTTGACTATCTCAAAAAGTGGGTTATTGAGACATTCTTGCATCAATTCTCTTCTAGCCTCTCCATAATGATTTCCTCCAATCACAAAATATTTGTATTCAAAACATTTTGATCTATCAAATTCATCCCTTCTAGGAGCTTCCATTAGGTCAACAAGAAATAGGTAGTCAACCACATGTGCATATGGATTGTACCTAATCAATGCTTTCAAATTGTGAATATGCAAGTGATGTAGTTTTCTAATTTGATATTTTTCTCTACCCTTTTTTGGGTTTATAAATTTTCTTCACATTCAACTGAAATGTATGGCCATCATCAACTAAGTTCACTATCTATTTCGAATGGAATTTTGTGTTGTTTTCATAATACCATCCTCTAGATCAACACCTCGTGTTATTATTTCTCTGCTACCTTTAGGACTTTCATTATAATATTCATTGCTAACAATGGATGCTTCATCATCAACAACATTTTCTTTCCTCCTCTTACAATTTAAATGGGTTTCATCTAAATCAACAATTTCTTCATAATCAATAAGAATGGAATCATCCTTGACCATCACTCTTTTATGTTTCTCTTGTTTATTCTTCTTGCGAGAAGGAGTGATAACATGATTGGGACTAATCTCAACAAAATATTCATTTGGATTTTGCTCATATTCAAATGTAACCTTTTTTAAATGAGGACTTTTATTTCTAGTTCTTTCATGTTTTTGTCTGTCTACTCTTGCAACTTCAACCTCTATTGCTTTTTGTTTCTTTTTCCTTCCTTCTTGTGCCTTATTGATATGAAAGGAATTGATGACTTCCATGATATTTTTCTCTGTAGAGTAAATCCTCACTAACATATGTGAAATTCGTTCAACAAAATCCTGTAAAAACAAAATATAACATCTTCGTGTTAAATACAATTAAAATTTTAACATGATATTAAAAGTAATACAGGATACAAAAATAAAAATAAACAAAATTGCATTTCCTTTGTAAATGTCTTCAATGATAGATGCACATAATTCTGTAAAACATTCACCCCTCTTATAATTTCTCAATTTCAAACAATATCTAATCTTGATATAAGTCTTGGCTTGTTTAACAAGTGCATAAACAATATCTATGTCTGGCACCAAACTTATATCTCATAACAAGCCAAGTGGATGATAATTTCCTTCCACATGTTCAAACTCGACACAATACAAATATGGATGTCCTCCATTGTTTCTTTCTTTGTCTTTAACAAACCAAGAATATTCCAATTTGTTTTCACCTTCCATAGATTTCCACTCTCCAACATTCTTCATTTCCATTAACATCTTAGGTGTTGGACCTTGAAAAAATGTGTTATCAATTTGTTTCCTAGCATTCATGGAGGTCCCAGTTCCAATTTTGGATGCCATTATTGCAGGTCGTGATCTAGATACATTCACATATATTTTCTTTCTTGCCATTTTTTCTCTATGAAAAAATAAAAAATTAAATTAGGTCTGGGAAATGTTTAAATTATAATAAATTTAAAAAACATCATAGACCATAAAAATTAAACTTATAAAAAAATAAAAAATAAAAATTGACCCATGGGGTTACTAGGGTGATGCTAGTACCAAAGCTTGTCACCCCCGCAGCCAAGAATTTGATGATACCAAGGCTTGGCCTCGGGAGCTACCCACCCGCAGACAAGTCACAATACACATGGGATCATGACTTAACCGCGGGGGCTAGGGAGATGGCCAAGGTGGTGGGGTCTTGTGGTGCCCACGGGACCGTGCCTTATCCACAGTGGGGGCTGGGGTCATGTATGGCATCACCCCAGTCCCCCAACGACCAAGTCATGTTCTGTAGACCATGACTTGGCCGCCAGGGGCCTGGCCCCTACGGCTAAGCCCCAGGCACTCCTAAGGCTTGGTCTTCGAGGGGATAGGACGATGTCAGGGATCACCCTGAGAAACCTCATAGGCTAATTCATGGTCTCACGTGGAGGGGCATCAATCCCACTAACCACTATGGGCCAAAATTATAAAAAGAAGTATCAGAAAACAACAAAAACTATACAATTTTTATAAAAAGTATATCAAATTTTGCTTTTTTTTTGAAAAATCCTAAGAATTTTGTTAAAATTTCTTGGAAAAATGTCTATTTTCTTTTTAAAGTTGTTATTTCTTTAGACAAAAATAGAAAACATATAAAAAAATTTAGGGTTTTTTATAATTTTCACATGAAAAAATCTCATGTGATTCAAAAATGATCTTATAAATGTTTTTTTGGTAAATGCTAAGAATTTAAAAAATAAATAACCTCTGAAATGCTAGGTTCTCCTTGAATGTCTTCTCGGTGTTTCTTCCTTGTAGATTGATCCAATCTATTTAATGAATGCTTCTCAATATTTAACGCAATGTAAAAAGACAAAACAAGAATGTGTCAATCATTTATATCATCATTGTTATATATATATATAACAATGATGATATAAATGATTGTTAAGTGTAATTAATGTGGGATAAATAAAAAAGAAGAAGATTGTGTACATATATACCTAAAATTAAATGGATCATCACTAAGTTTAATGAATGTGGGATAAATAAACAAACATGAAAAATATTTTAATTAACAAATAAATAATGAATTAATAGAGTAAAAGTTGTTTTTTTAATTTTGAANAAGTTATAAGATTGACATTGGGAGGGTGAGCATTTGTATCATTCTATGTGATTAGTGAGAAGTGATGGCTTTGTCAGATAAATAATATTTTATTTTTGAGACATCAACAAATTGTTTTCATACCTCTTCTTTTGGGACTAGAAAATGTGATGGGAATGCTAGTAATGTAAATGAGGCATCATATTTTTCATGTAGTCAGAAATTTGATCATAGTGAAAGCAATGTTATTCAACATGTTCCTGAGGAAAGTCCTAAATAAAAGGACTTGGAAGGCACCAATGACAAAGAGGAGGAACATGATGGTGATCAATCTATTCAATAGTTTAATAATATTGAAAATAATCAAAATCTAGGTCAAAGTGGAGACTTTGATCACAGTTTGAATGATTGGGATTATAATTTTCCTCCAAGTGAGGATTTCCAGGGTACTGATGAAGATTTTCCTCCAAGAGAGGATTTATAAGGTACTGATGAATATGTTCCTCCAAGTGAGGATTTCCAAGGAATTAATGAGGATGATGATGAATTTCCCTCGAGTGGGGATTTTAAAAGTAGCGAATATGATTATGCAAATGGTGGACACTCTTTCCCAAGTGGGGAATTTAAAGGAAAAAATGTTGGTGATGATGATTTTCCTGTAAGTGAGGATTTTCAAGGTACTGATGAGGATGATGAATATTTTCCTCCAAGTGAGGATTTTCAAGGCACTAACTACGACCATGAATAATTTCCCTCAAGTGGGGATTTTAAAAGTAGTGAAGATGATTATGCCAATGGTGGACAATCTTTCCCGAGTGGGGAATCTAAAATATGTAATGTTGACGATGATGATTTTCCTCCAAGTGAGGATTTTCAAGGTAATGTTGAGGATGATGATGATTTTCATCCAAGTGAGTATTTTCAAGGAAGTAACGAGGATGATAAACAATTTCCCTCAAGTGGGTATTTTAAAAGTAGTGAAGATGATTATGCCAATGGTGGACACTCTTTCTCGAGTGGTGAATTTAAAGGAAACAATGTTGATGATGATGATTTTCCTCCAAGTGAGGATTTTCAAGGTACCGATTAATATTTTCCTCTAAGTGAAGATTTTCAAGGAACTAAGTATGATGATGAATAATTTCCCTCAAGTGGGGATTTTAAAAGAACTGAATATGATTATGCCAATGGTGGACACTCTTTACCAAGTGGGGAATTTAAAGGTAACAATGTTGATGATGATTTTCCTCCAAGTGACGATTTTCAAGGTACCGATGACGATGATGAAAAATTTCCTCCAAGTGAGGATTTTAAAGGAACTCATTAGGATGATGAAGAATTTCCCTCAAGTGGGAATTTTAAAAGTAGTGAAGATGATTATGTCGATGGTGGACAAATTTTTCCAGGTGGAAAATTTAAAGGAATCAATGGCGGCGATGATATTTTTCCTCCAAACAAAGATTTTAGAGGCATTGATGGTGGTGTTGTTGATGATGAATACAGTCTTGTTAGAGAAGAGTTTAATGGCATTGATAGTCTTAAGGGTGATGATGATTTTCCTTCAAGTGAATGTTTTCATGGAAGATCCAATGACATTAGTGAGGATGGTAATCATTTTTCTAGTGAGTTTGATATTCCTCTTATCAATGAGATTATCAATGAAGATGATGATAGACCTAGAAATGAAGATCATGTTCTCAATCATTCAACTGCAACAAATCAAGGTGTTAAACATTCTCTTATTCGGTCTCCTGACAACGTTTTGCTTCATATTCCTTCAAGTGATGAGGAAATTCCTTCTAGAGAGGATGATGAAATAGTGGAGATATTGCAAAGAAACATTTTGTGCAGGAATAGGACTAGACATTTATAAATCAATCCAAATCATTCTAGTTATACAAGGTCTAGGGATGAATTTCTCACTAAATCAGTTTCCATAAGTGATTTGATTTCAAGTGAATATTTTCAAAATAATTGTTTGAAAAGAATGGACTACATGTATGCCTTTAATAAAAGGAAGACATATTTGTCAATGAATAAGAGCATGAAAAAAATCATATTTAATGGGGTGCATGATATCCACCAATACAAGATATGATTATCACATTGGGAATATTTTATTTTGCAGAAAGGATTTCAAAAAAAATCACTCAATTGGTAATTTTCGTCCATCAAGAATCCAAACAAGGCTAGAAAAAGATCCTTAATTTTATTCAAAGGTACATCATCAATGAGAGAGTGGGCCATTAACAAACAACACATTATCATGGATGTGTGACTTCTTTGCCAAACATGGAGAGTGTATGCCAGATAGAGACACAATACATATTCCAGATAATTTC
Organism: Picea sitchensis; assembly: GCA_010110895.2. Taxonomy (NCBI): domain Eukaryota; kingdom Viridiplantae; phylum Streptophyta; class Pinopsida; order Pinales; family Pinaceae; genus Picea; species Picea sitchensis. The sequence goes on from SNQJ01S0005585.1 coordinate 204,836, forward strand.
TCAAGGATGGAAATCTACAACTTGTACAAAGAATATGTTGAAGGTGTTGAAGGAAATGGTAATTTTATTACATATGCATATTTTACAAGAATATGGAAGAAACAATTCAACAATGTCTGTATTCCTAAGAAGTCAAGGATGGGGATTTGTTGTACATGTTCTACTCTTAAATCAAGAAGAGATAAATATGAAGGGGTAGAAAGAGGTATGTATTTACCTTTTTTTTTAATTGGATAGTTATCAACTATGAAAACATATCATCAATATTTTCATTTTATGTCATGTGAAAATTTCATAGTCAAAACACTTCAAAAACATCAGAATCAATAAGAAAGTGAAAGTAAAAAGTTGTACAAACATCAGAAGAAGCGTTATGATGCTCCAAACAAATATTTAGGTATGATAATTGATGCCATGGACCATAAGAAAACACTTCTACCACATTTTGTCCGTACACCAACAAAATTGCAAGAAGAGAATTTCATTTAGTTTCACTTGGTTGGTTGTATGGTTTTTAATGGTAAAATGTATCTAAGGGTTTACTTCACATCTCCAAATATTCATAATGATGCAAATATGACCATCACCATAATTCATCATGTGCTCACTCAATGGTCTAGAAATATTCCTCAAGTTCTATATCTACAGTTAGACAACACTAGTCATGAAAACATAAATCAAATTGTGTTTGGATATCTAAGCATGCTTGTTCAATTGGGAATCTTTCAAATGGTGAAAGTTGGTTTCCTTCTTGTTGGAAACACTCATGATCATATTGATCAAATGTTCAGTCATTTTTCAGTAACATTGAAGAGGCAAAATGTTGGAAGCATACCATCATTAATTGAATGTATTAAGAAATCATGCATTCCAGAGCCCGTTTTTCACATATTATAATAAATTGTTGGCATGAGAAGATTTATTCAGGGCTCACATGGTCAATAAAAATGTATTGAGCAGGTTAATGACATTAGCTTCCAACATCATTTTTTTTTCAAAAAGGTAGATGGGAAAACACTTATATGGGGAAAGTAGTATTCAACTACTACAGAATGGGGGGCTTCATCAAGTTTAGCATATTTTAAGTTCATTCAAGTTCGTCCAATATTTGAATCAAAGTTATTGTTATTACAATCAGTTGTTGAAATCCATAATACGCAGAGGCGTATTAGAGATGTAGATTATTCTAAATGCTTGGAAGAAAAAATAATTCCATTAAATATACATATGAGTACTTTGATGTTGTTGATTTTATTTGATGGGAGTCTTTTTTCAATGGTCAAAGTGACATAATTTCAAGCTAAACAAATGAAGATACATTTTTGAAGACTCCATTTCATTGGCCACAAAATATGCCAAATGAATCCAAAGAAAGAAACATCGTTGAACAACAAGAATCTCAAGGTGTTATTGAGTTTACACAAGCATAGGAACGAGAAATGTATATTGGTTTTCAAAGATCGCATACACAACGTGAATCCATGGAAGACCTTTACAGCGGTTCAATTCATAATATTAAGGAGGGTATCATTATTTTAGTCTTAGTGACCAAAGATCCACATGGTTATCCATTCTGGATTGAAGAGGTTATAAATATTGACAAAGAAAATCAAGATGTTATAGCAATTGAAGTGCATTGGTATGAAAAATGTACACACTTATTCAATGGTGTGTTCAAGATAGAGATAGTGGTTGAGAAACATTTCAATAGAAAGAGAAAAACAAAGGGTCAAAACATTTTTCTTTAGGTAACATCATTTGTTTATTTAGGTGTTGATTTTAAGGTTTTTCTGAGATACTGTATGAGTTTTGAAGGCCATGCTTGAAAAATGTTGTAATTTTGACTTTGTTAGAAAAAATGGCGCCACTAATAGCACCACTTTTTGATTTGGGGGTTGATTTTCATGTTTTTTACGCAAAAATATGGGTTTTAAGGGCTATGGTTCTCGTTTTGAGGTCACAGTTCTTGTTAAGTCGGTAATTGGGTTCTTCTTTGGGGATTTTGTGGGAAGTTGTAGAATCTAGGAATTTTCATAAGAAAGTAGTCTTAAAACCCTAGCCATAGGGGAAGAGTGCAGTAGCAATCCATGGGATGAGTCTTAAAAGGATTTTCAAGGTTATAAACACAAGTCACTAACACCTCTCACAACATGGACATCCTCATGACAACTCGAGAGAACAATTTTAGACCGGATTTGGTAGCTCTAATTGAGAAGATGGGTTGAACATGAATTCATAATATAATGAATACCCATGAAAGGAGTTGAAATACGAGCTAGCGAAAGAGAGACCAAGTTCCAATGATGTCATTTATTCCCAATAACTATTTAAAGTGGAAGCAAAAGTGGGCATCAAAACCTACCAAGGGGATATTGATGCTATTAAGTTGAATCAATGGTTGCAATAGTTAGAAATTTATTTCAGTGTTCAGAACATCAAAGAAGAGAAAAAAATTTAATTTTCTCTACTAAAGTTATAGGGCCATGTCCACACCTAGCGAGAAAGTCACATATAGTTGGTTAGGCCTAAGGGTGATCCACTAGTAATTAAGTGGAGGTGTTTAAAATCATAATTAAGTCCTAGTTTTACCCCATTGGCTACAAAGAGTACTAGTAGATCCATTGGCATTACTTCCAAAAAAATCAAGGGCATCATGTGCAAGGGTACACCATTGACTTCAAAAAAAAAAATTATGCCTGGTATATCTCCTAAGAACCTGAATATACTCCTCGAGTTTATAGGTGGTGTATACATTCATTTATGGAGGCAAGTGATGCTCTTTAAACTTAGGATAGTTGATGAGGCTTGTATGGAAGAACAATATCTAGAGAATATGGACAAGAAGAATGAAAATCAAGACACTTCAAAGGAGGGAAATAGTAAATGGAAAGAAAAGGATAAGAGGAAAACAACCACAATAGACTAGTGGTAGGATATGAACAACCACTCTAATGATTATAAAATTGATGGTAACCCCAAATATAAGTCTTGGAAGCTACATGTATAGTTGAATCAAAATAATCAAAAGAAGGTTGCCAAGAAGAAGAACATGCTATCCAAGGATTCAAGAAACTTGGTAGAGAGAAATGAAAATTTAGATGAAAATATTGTCTACAATACAATGCAAAAGGAGGTGAGCCTAAGTAGCCTCCATCCCAAGGAAGAGAAATAGATGAATAAACTTTTCCATATTAATATCCAAGTCAAGAATACAAAAGTTGATGCTCTATTTGATTTTTGTTCGTAGTCCAATCTCATAACAAAATATCTAATCTACAAGCTTGGATCGAAATTTGATGGCCAACCTCACCCATATCAATTGGTATGGTTAAATAAGGATGCATAACTTAATACCAATAAACAATTTAAGATTAAATTTACTATAAGTGAAAGCTATCTTGATGAAGTGGAGGTAGAAATAGTACCACTTGATGTGTGTGGTGTAGTGTTTAGAAGCCCCTACATGTACATGAGGGATGAAATATTCATGATGAGAGAAAACCAACACTTCCTGATCAAGGATGGGAATTCCTTCATCATCAATGAACACAAAGGTAAAGCCAATATCTCTTTGGTAAGTTCTAACCAATCCAATAAATTGATAAGTTCAAGTAGGAAGTTTTTATTTCTTTTCTTAAGAGAGAATCATCCCAAAGATGAATTGGTAAAGGTAAAGGAATATTTACATAGATGCACTAATGAGTAGAAACATTAGTTGGAGGAGATTTTACACGTGTACGTCAAAGAAGTGTTTTAGGTGCATAAAGGGTTGTCAACTAAGAGTGATGTGGAGCCCAAAACACTGTTTTTTCCTAACTCCTCATTGCCAAACATTGGGATATATATGGAATCCATCCTTGAAGTACATGAAGTGAAGAAACAATTGAAACAAATGCTAAATGCTAAGGGAGTAATTTTACCAAGAAACTCACTTTGTGGTTCACTTATCATCATAGTATCCAAGAAAGATGGAGCTTGGAGAATTCATATCAACAATAGAGCCTTGAATAAGATCACCCTCAATAATTGATACCCTCTACCTAATATTAATGACTTGATAGATTAGTTGAAACATGACAAGTACTTCACCAAGTTGGATCTATAATTGCAACACCACCGGGTATGATTTAAAGAAGAAGACACTAAGAATATCTCCTTTAATACAAGGAAAGGTTTATATGAATGGTTGGTAATGCCTTTTGGTTTGTGTAATGCACTATGTACATTTATGTGTTTGATAAATGATGTATCATGTCCCTTTCTAGATTCATTTGTAATAATGTACTTACATGATATATTGGTTTATAGATTTACATACGAAGAGAATACCTCACATCTCATGTAGGGGTTAGAGACCCCAAAAAAGAATAAGTTATTGGGAAACCTAAAGAAATGTGAATTTTTGTAGTAGTCAATAATGTATTTGAGGTGTGTTATTGGTGGAGGGGAACTCAATATAGATATAGTGAAGATGGATTTCATAATCAAGTGGTCAAATTTTACTAATGTCATTGATGTTAGGATATTTATGGGGGGGAAACACAATATGTAAGAAAGTTTATAGGATAAGTTTTATCTTTGTCTACACCATTCCATGTCATAACAACCAATGGTAAGAGTTTACGATGGGGAAAGAATCATCATAAATCTTTCGATGAGATGAACCAAAATATCATTCAATCACCAATCCTTGAATTTCACAATTGGAAGAAGCCTTTCCAAGTGAAGATGGATGAAAGTGGATATGCTATGGGAGAGGTCTTGATGCACGGAGGTAAGTTGGTATGCTATCATTTTTAAATGTTATATGAAGGATTCTTGAACTACCCTACATATGATAAGGAACTATATTCTCTCATTCAAGATGCTAAGAAATTGAAGCACTATCTGATGGGATGGGAAGCCATCATCCACATTGATCACAAACCATTTTAGTATTTGTAGGTTCAGAGTAAACTTAACCAAAATAGATGCTACAAGTGGATGAGGTTTTTACAAAAATTTCATCTTATAATCAAATATAAGAAGGGAAACAATAATAATATGGAAAACTTACTTTCATAGCCACCTACATCCAAGATCACAACTTTGGGAACTCTTATGCACATGGATCCTTTCAACCAAGATGCATACAAACATGTAAACACAAAAATGAGGACTTTAAAGAGGTGTTTCCACAACTACAAGGCCAATTTCATGTACAATAAGGTGAGGGTATGGCTAACTACCATCTCTAGGATGGGTTCCCCTACAAGTTGTACAATCTATGTGTTCCTAAAGGTGAAATATTGCAGCTTATTAGAGAGGCTCATACCTGTAATGTTTCAAGGAATTTTCATGTTAGTGTTAGAAAAACAGGATCGCGAAGCAATAAAATAAAATAAATGCAGAAATAAAACACAAAAGATACACAATACAATAGAGACATAGATATACATGGTTCACCCATTGTTGGATACGTCCACCAGAGAAAATTTCAGGTCCTTTCTTTTTATTATCCAACGAAATGAAGGAATACAACCTACAACTCAAACATTGTAACTTCCTCTTGTTTCTCTCACAATCTCTTCTCTCAAAATACAATATTCACACACATACACAACCACAATACAATTCCCTCATAAAAGAGGATTTCCTTCTAGGGTTAAAATCCCTAAAATAAATTTTACCATCAGATCTGTGACCTTATAATGAACAGTCCAGATTGACAAAAAAATTACAATATTTTACAAGGAAAATTTTAACAAAATTTTGTGTCGGGGGCACTGCCCCTGAATCCCCCGACAAGGGGGGATACAAAAATTGTCGTTGCCCCTTAGAGACATTTTTGGAGGGGAAATCCCCCCCACACCCCCCATTTACTTAATGGGTTCCAAGCATAATTGAAACAAACCTCTGAGTCACAAAGATAATCAGGCTCCACAACAAACGGTTAGGAAGATAATCATCAACTTACAGAGGTATGTGTATTGGACTATAATGCAATAATGTGTATCTTGGTTTATTAGAGGATGCATACTTTTTTGTACCAACAAACTTAGTAATAAGAAGCAAGGTTTATACCATCCCTTACCTGTACCTACCAGAACATGGGAGAGCATGTCCATTTCTTTTGTAGGTGGATTTGCAAGAACCAAGGAAGGGATATGCTAATTTCTATATGGTAGTTGATATGTTTAGTAAGATGTGCATTTTCATTCCTTGTAAAAATATGATCAAGAGACAATATGTAGGAAAAATATTCTTTCAAAAAGGTTTGGGTGCACTTTGGGATACCAAGGATCATCATCTTAGATAAAGATACTAGAATTCTCAGTGCCTTTTGGACTACAGTTTGGGAGAAGATGGAAACCAAATTGAAGAGATATAAAACTTTCCATCCACAAATAAATGCGAATATAGAATTATTGAACATCTCATTTGTTCAACTTATAATTTGTTATAATCATAAGCATCTAAGGACTTAAGATGAAATTTTGATTTATATATAACACTCTTATAACATACCAATCCATAGTTCTACCATTAAGTACCCTTTTGAAACTTACTTTGGGTATTTTCCACCTTTGGACTTAGATGTTGTATATGGACAAAAGGAGTGAGGGAATACAATATAGGAGAATCATTAAAGGATTAAAAATTCATTGATAAGATAAGGAAGATCCATTTTCAAGTGAAAGAGACCATGAAGAAGTCATAAGAAAACTGCAAGGATTGATATGATCAACATAGAATTAAGAGAGAATTCAAGGTGGGAGACAAAGTTTGGTTGCATCAAAACAAAGAAAGTCTATGAGATCTTTGTGAGAATGATGCAGGAGCATCTCTCCACGTCAGCCAGCCAACCACGTTGGTGGATTTCAAATTGTGCATTCAAGGATGAAGAGAGGCGCAACCCTCGTTTTTAAAATTTGAATTTGAATGTAATTAATGTTGTAGGTTGTTGAGCAATGGAGACATGCCTTTGTGAAGGCATTAGAGTAGGTAGGCCTTTAATGTTTGTAAGGATGAGATCTAGATCCGATGATGGACTAGACAACCCATTCAATGTAATTGAATAGGGTAGGTAGATTGGAGGGAAGAGCTCGAAGAGCCCCCTCAGGTAAAAGATCTTTTGGGGTCTCATTTTGTAGTAGTTATCATAGAGAAGAGAAGAGAAGAGCCAAGAAATTGTTATAGGCTATGCTCAGGAACACCTTGTACAAACAAGCATTCACCATTTTAATACAAAACAGAAGCAGTTTTTCCTACATGTATTCTGTGTTGAATGAATGTCTGTGAGTGTTCTTTATATGTTGTGAATGTATGTTATGATTGTGAAATTGCAGGAGTTGTTTTGATTTCAGGCTTGGAAGGTTCTTTGTGGTTTCATGCCAGGAGGGTGTGACAGAATACTGTGGTCTCTAAATACCAATGCATAGAGGCACTTATGAACTCTGCAGATTCAGACAAAGACGTGCCAGGTGGGCACAGAAACTGGAATCATCGACTCAAAGGAAGACCTGTGAGGTTGTTGAACACCTGAGGGGGCAAGGCTATGCAGGAGAGACACAGTTGCAGACAAAAACTCTCTTTGAGTTATACAAAGCTCTACCAAGTGGGCATTGAGCAGGAGCAAGGAGTGCACAGAAGACAGAAACTCTGATGTGAGTTCTGTAGAGTTCTGCCAAGTGGGCATTGAGCACGTGCATAATGATGCATTGAGAATAATTCTGTTGTGAATTCAAGGAGAACCAGAATCACTAAGGATTCTGAGAGCTTTGCCATGTGGGCATTGAGCAGGTGCATAGGGTGCAAAAAAAGGGACAAAACTATTGGACGTTCTGTAAAAATATATTCTTCTAGGTGGGCATTGAGTAGGTTTGCAGACAGGCACAAGAAAAAGAACTCTTTTGAGTTATAGATTTGAAGAAGAGTCCAAGAAGAAGGATCTTCACAGGGTTGTTGAACACCCTGCAAACTCAGCAATAGGTTGCTTGAGAAGACTGAGTGCCAGGAGGGCCTTGTAACTCTCCATTTCCAGGAGAAAAGAGAGAAGGATTTGTTTCCTTAGAAGTCTGGGAGAGAAGCGAAGCTCAGGAGGAATAGAACTTTGTGTGAAAAGACTCTGTAGAGATGCAGAAGTCAGAATCCTTCAAGGATTCAGGAGTGAAATCTCAGTAGGAGTAGTTATTTAAGAGAATGAAGCTGTAGTTGCAAGGAGTGCAGAGGCTAGAGAACTCTTGGGAAGAGTTCAGAGTTTTTTTTCTAAAGCTCAATAGGAACCACGTTTTCATACGCGTAGGTGAGTTATTTTACGCACAGAGGTCACAAGAGATCACAGGGACGAAGCAAAGGATGAGGCATTTTGGATTTTTGGAAATTCTTCCAAGTCTAGGAAGAAAGAACAGAAGATCAAAAGAAGGCACAGCAGCCATCCGATCAGACTACAAAGGAGATCTGGACCATTGGTTTTCCACATTCAGGAAGGAGAAGGAGGAGCCCACAGGAGAAAGGATATGGACCATCGGATCTTGTTCCAATTACCCGTCAGCCTTTGGATCTAACAGGAGTTGTGAGGGAGTTAATCCCTCATACAATAAAGAGGAGAAAAGTCCTAAAACATGCATTGGCCATCGGGATATCGACATTTGGGAAATCGGGGGTTCTGACGTCGAGAGGTCGGGACACTCCAAGGTAAAAGTCCCGAAAGGAGTTTTCCATCGGGGTTTTTCATATCGAGGTTTCAAAAGTCTCGAAGATAAGAGATAGGGAATATCTAGAGAGAAAACCCCAAAACACATCAGATTCGTCCATCTGTAGAAGGATATGTATCGCAAAATCATCTGTTTCGGAGATTCGGGCACCGGGACTCACAGAGGTGAGCGCATAGAATTCACGAGTGGTGAAGCCGCGAGAAGATCGTAGTCATCCATCTGAGGAGGACAGGTGGAAGAGATCGAGACATCTCATGAGCTTGAAGGTTTGCAGGGTAAGATCCCAAGCGTTGGGTGCTCCAAGTCGTGAAGTCATGAGGAGCGAAGAGCAAGGATAGTCGTTGGATCCAGGTCATGGGAGGACCGTTGGATTAGGAACCCCATCGCATTTCGTGCATTCGAGGGTTTGGAGGTTGAGAGAGGTCACTTCCGATTGTAGAAGTCACAAAGTGTCGAGAGCCAAGGCTCGTGTGGACACGTGGCAGAATCGCAGGGTGGGCCCATGGAATAGACAGGCGGACACACGTCACATTATGGAGGGAGTCAACACTCCATTGACTTCTTGCATATCGAAAATTCATGAGGTAAGAGCATGAAGGTTCGAATTTGAAACTCACAAAGGCACGAGTAGTGAGAGGAGATAGCACTTAGCCTAGCCAGCGGTCGCATGAGGAAGGTTCTAATAGAGTAAGAGCTATAGCCATTTCGACATTTCGGGTCTCGTGGGATTGAAAGGGAGAGTCGGGAGTTTCAACTCACGAACTCGTGAGTGGTGAGTTATGACAAAGGACTTTGGGGTTAGGCCCTTGGTCATAGCACTGTGGTCGCTTGGGGAAAAAGAATCTTGTGCCTAGTGTTGTTCGCACAGGGGAGTTTTGAAAGGACCTGTGGATCAATTTTGATTGATATTCCAGTGGGAATCGAAGGAGCCGCTTTGGCTCTTGAAATAAAATGAATGATCCTTAAGACCGAGAGGTCGTGTAGAGACTCTACCGAGGCAGAGTCGTCCAGGTCTGCAAGTGGTATCAAAGAAAGAACTCTGTTTGTATATTTCAAGTAGAGGGAGAAGGCAAAGGAAGAAAACAGAGTACTGAAACTCTGTGGTGATTGTTCACGGGTAGGCAACAATTCAGAAGACAGTCAGCAGGACTATAGGAAGAGGCTGAAGCACTCAGATTTGTAGGAGTGAGCAACAGATTTTCCAGGAGGGCATACAGAGACAACAACATGGCTACTGAAGGCCATAGGTATGCTGGGAGGAAGAGAAAAGAAGAAAAGCTTGCAGAAATAGATAAATAGCTTGCTAATATAAGGGCAGACATAGAAAATATTGCATTGTGGATGTAGAAGAAAACTAATCCAAGGTGGGTGTATGAATGGCCCATGAGGAAGGAAAAAGAAAAATGGCTAGTCAAGCAACTGATGTTCATAATACAGCATAGGTTGATAAGAGGATGGTTGAGGTATGCGGAAAACCTCAATGGACCAGAAGAAGAAGTGGTTCAGGTATGTGTACCAGAGACTGGGAGAAATCTCAGTGATAAGGAGGATGAAATGGGATCGGTTGAAGATCTCAAGAACTTCCAGGAGGGCAGAGAAGAAATTCCAAATCTCCAGGTGGGAAAAGAGTTGAGATCGTTGCGGGATCTCACAGACTGTCATGAGGACAGCCGAGGAATTTCACATTGCTAGGTGGGAAACAGATCAAGATCATTAAGGGATCTCATAGATTGCTAGGAGGGTAGCAGAAGGTTTCCAGATTGCCAGGTGGGAAAGGGAATAGAGATGGGATCAGTTGATTCCATAGACTTCCAGGAGGGTAGAAGAGACATCCCATATTTTCAGGTGGGCAGGGATGAGAAGATGAGACTATCTGAGGGTCTCATAAATTCATAGATGTATTTGGATCACCAGATGTAGCTGACAGGAAAGGAAGATTGGATAAATCTTCTAATGATTGGGGGAATTCAGATATTCCTACCATTTTCCCAAGAGGAGGAAAAAATATGTGTTGCAGATGTGGCAATAGAAGAAGAAAGGAAGCTAGATGAAACTGTCAAAGAAGAATTGGAGCAGGTGTTTGAGACTTCCCAAGCAGAAGAAGAAGAGGATGATGAGCATTCTGAGGAATGGCTCAATATTTTCAGCCAGGAAACTGAAAAGACTGCAGCATTAGATATTGCAGAAGTGAAGGAAGAGGAAGAGGCAGACATCATTAGCTTTGCTTATTTGTATGAATAGATTGAAGCCCTCGAGAGAAGGGTGATAGTGCAGGGCATGCACATCCAACAGGTGAAGTTGGAAGCAGATGAAGAAGGCATGGGAGATCACAGTGATCTACCCAATTGCAGAAAATTTTTGTAGCTAGGGAGACTTCATGAACAGAGCCAGCCATTGGAGTAGCTGGATGAAGTGATCAAGATGATCAGAGAGCTGATGATCCGGTCAATAGAAGCTGTCAGCAGGGAGAAGCTGAGCAGAGGAAAAGAAACAACAACAACAACAGTAGGGAGATGGAGCAGATGAACAACTCCAGGAATTTGTTTGGGATCCAGGAGGATTTCAATAGCCGAGATGGGAAGCTCATGAGCAGGAGCTCATGAATTTTTCATCTGAGGAGTATGATTTAGGATCATCTCTCCACATTATCCATCTAGCCACGTCGATGGATTTCAAATCATGCATTCAAGGATGAAGAAAGGCGCAGTCCTTGTTTTTAAAATTTGAATTTGAATGTAATTAATGTTGTAGGTTGTTGAGCCATGGAGCCATGCCTTTGTGAAGGCATTAGAGTAGGTAGGCATTTCATGTTTGTAAGGCTGAGATCTAGATCCAATGCTGGAATAGACAGCCTATTCAGTGTAATTGAATAGGGTAGGTAGATTGGAGGGAAGAGCTCGAAGAGCCCCCTCAGGTAAAAGATCTTTTGGGATCTCATTTTGTAGTAGTTAGCATAGAGAAGAGAAGAGAAGAGCCAATACCTTGTTACAGGTCATGCTCAGGAACACCCTTGTACAAACAAGCACTTTCCATTTTAATACAAAACAGAAGCAATGTTTCCTACATGTATTCTGTGTTGAATGAATGTTTGTGAGTGTTCTTTATATGCTGTGAATGTATGTTGTGATTGTGAAATTGCAGGAGTTGTTTTGATTTCAGGCTTGGAAGGTTATTTGTGGTTTCATGCTAGGAGGGCGTGACAGAGTACTGTGGTCTCTGAATACCAGTGCATAGAGCTACTTCTGAACTCTATGGATTCAGACAAAGATGTGCCAGGTGGGCACATAAACTAGAATCATCAACTCAGATGAACACCTGTGAGGTTACTGAACACCTCAAGAGGAAAGGCTATGTAGGAGAGACACAGTTGCAGACAGAAACTCTCTTTGAGTTCTGCAAAGCTCTGCCAAGTGGGCATTGAGCAGGAGCAAGGAGTGCACATAAGACAGAAACTCTGTTGTGAGTTCTGTAGAGTTATGCCAAGTGGGCATTGAGCACGTGGATAGTGATGCATTGAGAAGAATTTTGTTGTGAATTCAAGGAGAACCAGAATCACTAAGGATTCTGAGAGCTTCGCCAGGTGGGCATTGAGAAGGTGCATAGGGTGCACAGAAGGGGATAGAACTATTGGGCGTTTTGTAAGAAGATACTCTACCAGGTGGGCATTGAGTATGTGTGCAGACAGGCACAACAAAAACAACTCCTTTGAGTTATGGATTTGAAGAAGAGTCCAAGAAGAAGGATCTTCACAAGGTTGTTGAACACCCTGTAGACTCATCAATAGTTTTCTTGAGTGGAACGAGTGCTAGGAGGGCCTCGTAATTCTCCATCTGCAGGAGAAAAGAGAGAAGGATCTATTTCCTTAGAAGTCTGGGTGAGAAGAGAAGCTCAAGAGGAATAACACTTTGTGTGCAAAGACTCTGTAGAGACACAGGAGTTAGAATCCTTCAAGGATTCAGGAGTGAAAGCTCAGGAGGAGTAGTTCTTTAAGCAAACGAAGCAATAGATGCAAGGAGTGCAGAGGCCAGAGAACTCTTGGGAAGAGTTAAGATTTTTTTTTCTAAAGCTCAGGAGGAACCACGTTTTCATACGTGTAGGCGAGTTCTTTTACGCACAGAGGCCACAAGAGATTACAAGGATGAAGCAAAGGCTGAGGCCTTTTGTATTTTTGAAAATTATTCAAGTCTAGGAAGAAAGTGCAGAAGATCAAAAGAAGGCACAACAGTTGTCTGATCAGACTGCAAAGGAAATTTGAACCGTTAGTTTTCCACGTCGAGGAAGGAGCAGGAGGAGCACATAGGAGAAAGGATATGGACAGTCAGATCTTGGTCCAATTACCCATCAGCCATTGGATCTGATAGGAGTTGCGAGGGAGTTAAGCCCTCATAAAACAAAGAGGAGAAAGGTCCCAAAATAGGCATTGGCCATCGGGATATCGGCATTCGGGAAATCGGGGGTTCTAACGTCGAGAGGTCAGGACACTCCAAGGTAAAAGTCCCGAAAGGAGTTTTCCATTGGGGTTTCAGAAGTCTTGAAGATAGGAGATCGAGAATATCTAGAGAGAAAACCCTGAAACACATCAGAGCCGTCCATCTATAGAAGGACACGTGTCATGGAATCATCCATTTTGGAGATTCATGCACTGGGACTCACAGAGGTGAGTGCATAGAATTTTCAAGTGGTGAAGCCACAGGAAGATCGCAGCCATCCATCTAAGGAGGACAGCTGGAAGAGATCGAGAGCTCTTGTGAACTTGAAGATTCGCAGGGTAAGAGCCCAAGCATTGGGTGCTCCAAGTCGTGAAGTCACGAGGAGCGAGGAGCGAGGATAGCCATTGGATCAGTAACCCCATCACATTTCATGCATTCAGGGGTTCATAGTTTGAGAGAGGTCACTTCCAACTGCGAAAGTCATGAAGTGCCGAGAGACGAGGCTCGTGTGGACACGTGGCAGAATCGCAAGGTGGGCCCGTGGAATAGACAGGCGAACACACATCACATTGTGGATGGATTCAACACTCTATTTACTTCTCACATATCAGAAATTCGTGAGGTAAGTGTTGTGGGGAAATTGCACCCTACGGACTAACAAGCTAGGGCTTAAACTTGCATGCCGATCATGACCCTTAAGAAATTACTTTTAACCTTCTACCCCAAACCTAAAACCCTTTNTAACTCCTCATTGCCAAACATTGGGATATATATGGAATCCATCCTTGAAGTAAATGAAGTGAAGAAACAATTGCAACAAATGCTAAAGCCTAAGGGAGTAATTTGACCAAGAAACTCACTTTGTGGGTCACCTATCATCATAGTATCCAAGAAAGATGGGGCTTGGAGAATGTATATCAACAATAGAGATTTGAATAAGATCACCCTCAATAATTGATAACCTCTACCTAATATTAATGACTTGATAGATTAGTTGAAACATGACAAGTACTTCACCAAGTTGGATCTATATTTGGAACACCACCAGGTATGATTTAAATAAGAAGACACTCAAAATATCTCCTTTAATACAAGGAAAGGTTTATATGAATGGTTGGTAATGCCTTTTGGTTTTTGTAATGCACTATGTACATTTATGTGTTTGATAAATGATGTATCATGTCCCTTTCTAGATTYATTTGTAATAATGTACTTACATGATATATTGGTTTATAGATTTACATACGAAGAGAATACCTCACATCTCATGTAGGGGTTAGAGACCCCAAAAAAGAATAAATTATTGGAAAACCTAAAGAAATATGAATTTTTGCAGTAGCCAATAATGTATTTGGGGTGTGTTATTGGTGGATGGGAACTCAATATAGATATCGTGAAGATGGATGTCATAATCAAGTGGTCATATTTTACTAATGTCATTGATGTTAGGAGATTTATGAGGGGGAAAAACAATACCTAAGAAATTTTATAGGATAAGTTTTATCTTTGTCTACACCATTCCATGTCATAACAACCAATGGTAAGAGTTTACGATGGGGAAAGAATCATCATAAATATTTCGATGAGATGAACCAAAATATCATTCAATCACCAATCCTTGAATTTCACAATTGGAAGAAGCCTTTCCAAGTGAAGATGGATGAAAGTGGATATGCTACGGGAGAGGTCTTGATGTAGGGAGGTAAGTTGGTATGCTATAATTTTTAAATGTTATATGAAGGAGTCTTGAACTACCCTACATATGATAAAGAACTATATTCTCTCATTCAAGATGCTAAGAAATTGAAGCACTATCTGATGGTACGGGAAGCCATCATTGTTATCCACAATTTTGGTCATTATGATGATGGAAAATCAAGCTCTTAACTAAGAACACTTTCCTGAGAAAAGTTACACTTGTCTGTTTCCAGAAATGATGTTTTTAAAAGGAGTTCGCAGGCTGTCTATATATTTTCCTGTGAGAATGACTGATTCTCGCAGGCTGCATTAAGCTAGAGTGCGAGGGGTTCGCACTGTACCTAATTTCTAGGGTGCGAACATCTTCTTAAAGAGGAAAAAGATGAAGTTCTCGAGCCTTCTAGAAGGGAATCTTCGAGAAGAATGAGTTGGCTAGCGAATGGTTATCTAATTACTGGCTTTCCTGATATCTTGGGATCATTTCCTATCCAAGTAACCAATCTATCTTCTCCTATATATTGAGGAGATGGCTCATGGAAAAGGTTAGAAGTAAACTAGCAAGAGATTGATTGGAGAATTAGTGCAAGACTATATGGAGGATTGATGCTACAACAGCTAGAGACAACAACAAGGTCATAAAAGGTGGTTGATTTTCTTCATGCATGAGCAAGTGTGTGTGTCAAAGCTAGGAGCCATCGAAAGCAGATCTACAACATCAAGGCTCAGGTTGTATGTTTCACTTTCAATTAATTCAATACAGTAATATGTCCCTTTCCCATAAAGATGATGTCACTTTATTACATAATTCCTTGATCATATGTATAGCTTAGCTATTGAATATATTGATCTGTCTTCACTTCGATTGGTCTGTATTGTTGTGATTTGAATGAGACATGAGCATTGGAGCGAAGCTTGGAACAACAGAGATCTAAGGAAAACATTCATAAGGTATGTCCATAATCCTTACCTCTTAGTTCATTCAATAGTCTAGATCTAGGGAAAGTGTATTATTTTGTCCTGTTTTGTTCTAGATCCAGGTGGATCTAGGGAGATCGGTTTGTGTCCGAACTCGCAGATTTATCCTGAAACAATCATCCACATTGATCACAAACCATTGTAGTATTTGTAGGCTAAGAGTAAACTTAACCAAAATAGATGCTACAAGTGGATGAGAATTTTACAAAAAATTCATCTTATAATCAAATATAAGAAGGGAAACAATAATAATATGGAAAACTTACTTTCATAGCCACCCACATCCAAGATCACAACTTTGGGAACTCTTATACACATGGATCCTTTCAACCAAGATGCATACAAACATGGAAACACAAAAATGAGAACTTTAAAGAGGTGTTTCCACAACTACAAGGCAAATTTTATGTAGAATAAGGTGAGGGTATGGCTAATTACCATCTCTAGGATGGGTTTCCCTACAAGTTGTACAAGCTATGTGTTCCTAAAGGTAAAATATTGCAGCTTGTTAGAGAGTCTCATACCTCTAATGTTTCAAGGAATTTTCATGTTAGTGTTAGAAAAACGGGATCGTGAAGCATTAAAATAAAACACATAAGATACACAATACAATAGAGACACAGATATACGTGGTTCACCCAGTGCTGGATACGTCCACCAGAGAAAATTCCAGGTCCTTCCTTTTTATTATCCAACGAAATGAAGGGATACAACCTACAACTCAAACGTTGTAACTTCCTCTTGTTTCTCTCACAGTCTCTTCTCTCATAATACAATATTCACACACATACACAACCATAATACAATTCCCTCATAAAAGAGGGTTTCCTTCTAGGGTAAAAATCCATAAAATAACTTTTACCATCAGATTTGTGACCTTATAATGAATGGTCCAGATTAACAAAAAAATTACAATATTTTACAAGGAAAATTTTCCCAAAATTTTGCGTCGGGGGCACTGCCCCTGAATCCCTTGCCAAGGGGGGATACAAAAATTGTTGTTTCCCCCTGGAGACATTTTTGGAAAGGAAATCCCCCCCACACCCCCCGTTTACTGAATGGGTTCCAAGCATGACTGAAACAAACCTCTGAATCACAAAGATAATCAAGCTCCACAACCAACAGTTAGGAAGATAATCATCAACTTACAAAGGTATGTGTATTGGACTATAATGCAATAATGTGTATCTTGGTTTATTAGAGGATGCATACTTTGTTGTACCAACAAAGTCAGTAATAAGAAGCAAGGTTTATACCATCCTTTACCTGTACCTACCAGACCATGGGAGAGCATGTCCATTTCTTTTGTAGGTGGATTTCCAAGAACCAAGGAAGGGATATGCTAATTTCTATATGGTATTTGATAGGTTTAGTAAGATGTGCATTTTCATTCCCTGTAAAAATATGATCAGGGGACAAGATGTAGGAAAAATATTCTTTTTAAAAGGTTTGGGTGCACTTTGGGATACCAAGGATCATCATCTTAGATAAAGATACTAGAATTCTTAGTGCCTTTTGGACTACAGTTTCAGAGAAGATGGAAACCAAATTGAAGTGATATAAAACTTTCCATCCACGGATAAATGGGAATATAGAATTATTGAACATGTCACTTGTTCAACTTATAATTGGTTATAATCATAAGCATCTAAGGACTTAAGATGAAATTTTGATTTATATATAACACTCTTATAACATACCAGTCCATAGTTCTACCATTAAGTACCCTTTTGAAACTTACTTTGGGCATTTTCCACCTTTGGACTTATATGTTGGATATGGACAACAAGGAGTGAGGGAATAAAATATAGGAGAATCATCAAAGGATTAAAAATTCATTGATAAGATAAGGAAAATCGATTTTCAAGTGAAAGAGACAATGAAGAAGTCATAAGAAAATTACAAGGATTGATATGATCAACATAGAATTAAGAGAGCATTCAAGGTGGGAGACAAAGTTTGGTTGCATCAAAACAAAGAAAGTCTATGAGATCTTTGTAAGAATATGAAGGTTATGTGGCATTTTCCTTTTGAAGTGTTGGATAATGTAGGTGGTAATGTTTACAGACTTGGTCTACCCCCATATATGCATATTATTTAGTAGTGAATGTGGAAAATATAAAAGTATACATGCCTTCCATGATGGATCAATAAAGTGATCAGCAATTATTACCAACCATAGTGTTGATTTTTCAATAAGAAAGGTTAAGAATGAATTTCATTCATTTTTAGCATTTATCTTAACCATAGCCAATAATGTTGTAGAAACCAAGATCACAAGAAGAAACACCATAAACAAGAATACAAGAAGTATCCTGGGAAACCCTTCTCAACAAGGTAAGAAAACCCAACCAAATCCTTTTCTATATTCTTCAAGAGAAAGACCTTCACCACCAAGAAAACATAGCACACAAGAGGGTGCTCAAACTCTAGAAGACTAGCACCCAAGAGAGGTGTGTACTTTTCCCAAGAAGGTGTACTTGCTGAAATTTCCAAACTCATACAAAAGATATGATTCCTCAATGGGGAATTTACCTTTACTTATACTAGAATGAACCTGTCAACATAAGTGTCTATTGGCACAATAGGGCCGACCTCACTAGCTCACAATATAATTAGTATTAACCAAATTAATTATATTTTACATTAATTATTAATCACATTAAGGTGGGGTTGACCTGTACCCTTTACATTACAATTAGGGTTATAGACAGGTCTGACTCTTAAACAATATAGCAAGGGATATTATACACCCACTATTGCTCATCCACTAGGGGCACATCCATAGGGATTTCCATATCTCTAGCTCACTGCATTACACAGAAGAACAACTTCTTCACTAGTTATTAGCCACTAGGATCACGTTCACCTCTGCTCATCCACAGGCACGTCCACTCAACAGACCTTCTTTCCCACTACATTACACAGGAGATTCATCTAGATCTTCTCATCAACTCTTCTACTTAGAGGAGGATAATACATCATCTTCATTTTTGTTCTCATGACAATGCACCCATCACTTTGAGAATTCACACGTTCACCTTGTGCTCAGCCACAGGCACGTCCAACTCTATAGATCTCCTTTCCCACTGCGTTACACAGGAGAATAATATGGAGTTATTATCAACTCTCTATAATGAGGAGGCCATCTCTACGTTCCAAATTTGTCTTAGATAGGAACCACACACCCCTCTTAGGGGCTTTCTCTCAGGTTTGTAATCTGGAGAATGTCTCACGTAGCTACAATCATCAACACTCCCTCTCAACTAGGGAGGCATTAATCATCATGCCAAGTATCACATGGATGTACTTTGAACTTTGTCTTGGTTGTAATCCTCAACATTCCCTCTCGAATAGGGAATTATTCTTCACCAAGATAATTTGGTGAAGATGTATGTAATCTGCTCATGTGTAGGAAGGTATTGCATGTGTATTATTTTCCTCTGCATCATATCTCTGATATAATGATATTTCATCTCAACGTGTTTTGATCCATCAAGAAACATTTTGCTCTCAAATATATTTACACATGGATCTTGGTTATCATCGTAGGATCCATCTCATGATCAAGTAAATTTGTCAGAAGCTTGTGAAGCCATATGGATTCACACACTTGATTCTATATACTCTTCTTTTGTGGTACTTAAGGCCACAGAGTTTT
The DNA here is from genome assembly GCA_010110895.2 of Picea sitchensis. Lineage (NCBI taxonomy): Eukaryota > Viridiplantae > Streptophyta > Pinopsida > Pinales > Pinaceae > Picea > Picea sitchensis. The sequence continues at coordinate 224,296 of SNQJ01S0005585.1, forward strand.
GTTTTCTGCTGCATCAGGTAATCATGGAAAACTTCACGGTAATACAACAACTAGATGTGCTCTTCCGATCCATTGTACTCTTTGCTCAATCTGTATTGGCATATCCTGCAAAATCAAGTTCACACTAGAGGCATATCTCAGGCCATATCCAAATGTGACTCATATATATATCTCAATACATGCTTTACTGTTATCCAGTGAGTCTGTCTCGGCTTACTCATGGATTGACTAAACACATTCACTGCATAGCATGAATTAGGTATGGTTTTAACCAGATACATCAATGATCCAATAAATTGTGGATCAATCTTTTATGAATCATCATCATTCATTTTATTCAAATCCATCATGGTTGTTTTTCATTCTGTCATACTAAAATTCTTTTAATATTCCTGTTGTATGTTTTCCTTGACTTAGGAAAAATATCATCCGTCCTCTATCATACTTCATGTCCCAAGAAGTGGTGGATCACACTCATATCCTTCATCTCAAAATCAGAAGTCAAGGCTTACTTGTATCTAACAACAAGTATTTCTGAATAAGTCATCAAAATCATGCTCTCATCACCAGCACTTGAATCATATAGGTTTGGATCAACAACACTCTTGCTGAAACCCAAACTCATCAAGAATCCATCCATTTGATATAGTTTCCAACTAATAGATGGTAATACATATGGAAGTGTATTGGGTTTACTGGATCAAGTATCTCATCATAGAAAACTCCCTCTGTTTTTGAGAAACCTCTGGCTATAGATCTCACTTTGTATTTCTCAACACTTCTATCAGTTGCATTCTTGATCTTATAATTCCACTTGGAAGTCATCACAGACTTTCCTTTTGGTCTCTAAACAATATCTTATACATCATTCTTTTGAGATATATTTGTATTCTTTTGTTATGGAATCTTTCCATACTCGTTCTCTTGTTTAGTCTCTATGAAAAGAAGGCTCAAAATCAATGATGTGGCTCATGGCTGAAGAGTAGCTCTAAAAATATCTTTGTTCTCTTGGGATGTGCCCTGAGAGGCTTGTATGTTTCTTTGCCTCCTTCAGAGTGAGCCTAGGAATACCTTTTATTCCCTACTGCAATATCTCTGAACATATCAACTAGATCAGCTGGAATAATTTATGTCTCCCTCTGAACTACTAAAGGGGGACAAGGCATTGTCTCACTGTCAATCTCCATCTGAGATTCTCTGGATCTTTGAAAATCTATTTCTTCTTCAAGGACAACATATTTTCTTGTATCAATCTGTCTCTGACTAGGGATGTCGATATGGAATTTCTTTGAAGACTCATTGTTATCCCATAAACGTATCCTTTCTCCCTGAAGGGTCTAGCTTGGACTTATTCTCTTTTGGTACATGAAGGATTCTTCATGAGTTATGTTTTTAAAAGTCTGGTGAAGACTCTTGCTCTGAACATATACTATTTCATTCATGATTCTATCCATAGAATCATATAAAGATTCTGATCACTCATTATTGCATTGGTTGCCTCAATGATGGTTCTATTCTTCCTCTTTCTCAAATAGTTTTGACTCCCTTTGAGTCAAGTGGCTCCCTCTGAAGGATAAACATCTTCCTTTATTGTTAACCTGTCTGGAACAAGAAAATAAGAGGAACCAAAACAAGAATATCTCCTAAAGGAGAATAATGAGTGCATCTCTAGAATCAAAACAATTTAAGGAGTGTTGTCACAGCTACAACACCTACTTGTAATGTAGCAAACTTTAGAAATATATGTTAGAGGAATGACAATTACCACAATCAAAACTGGAGTCTTCACTTTGAGTGTGTTTTTCCTCTTAATTTACTGATATTCTTCTGGATCCATGACTTCAACAAAAGGTTCCTTCCTCTTGCAATTACCCTCATGGCAGTGATACAAATAATATATATACAAGTGCATACATGAGGGTGCTGATATGATTTCTCCAATGGCTCATGGTTGATCTTTGTCCTCTTGACATCATGAAGGAGGTATGTCATAGTGACATATTTTTGTATCACCCACAATAATTCATCCTTTTAAGTCTTTTCTTCCAGAAACTTGAAGTTGCTTGATCCATCAAGGTTAACTTCCATCATCGTTTTGTTCATCATAATTTTAGATTCTTCACAACCCTCTATCAACTGGGATAGAAAACCTAACAGATATGTTGGGCTAACACTTTTAGGTTTTGTTGGACTTATGACTGCCAACAATAATCCTTTAAAAGATGGGATAACACTGGTGAGATGAAGATCTCCTTCAATGAGTTGCAGAAACCGTAATACTGAAATTTCTACAAAAATTAGCAAAACCCTAGAAACCCTAGGGACAAAAAGTCAAAATGCTCAAAAATGAAATCTGAAGCTTGTTGGAGGTGCGCAGAAGGAGTTCGTACACTCCTATGTACTTTTTATCCCCAACTTCCAAGTGACAAGTGTTGAAACACCTCAAAGAGGTAGGTTGTACGAAATTTCTG
>SNQJ01S0005585.1:230993-269124 GCA_010110895.2 Picea sitchensis
TTTTACCCCACTTAAATGTTCAAGTACAATATGATTCAAAATGAAAATGTCTCCTTGGTATATATAGGAGACTAGGAGGTATAATTACAACTAATGGCCTAAAGCCAACATAAATAAAATAACATTACTAATATAATATTCCCTAATTAATGGGTAATGAGCCAATATTAGGGCTTAACATAGATCATTTCAACCAAGATGCATACAAACAAGGACACACAAAAATGAGGACTTTAACGAGGTGTTTCCACAACTACAAGGTCAATTTCATGTAGAATAAGGTGTGGATTGTTGATTAATTGGGTTGGTTATCATTGATGTCAACCCTTGAAGAAATTATAGTTGTGAATTCTGGTAGCACAAAGGTTTGGGTAATAGACCCAAGTTTGTTTTATGGATAATGGTATGAGTTTTGATATATTTTTAGGTAATACTATTCTATATGGATAGTACATGTCATGCTATTTCCGGTGGTATGTGGAATGTCACATAACTCCTCACGGCTAGAGATTTATGGCCATGTGAAGTTGGAGAACCCTCATGAGTCATCTAGAAGCCCCAAAAGGTCAAAGTAGTCAAAGTGTTTGCAAAATAAATTATTTAAATAATAAAGTTAATGGAGAACTCCTTGAAATAAGGAAAGCGGGATGCTACATGAAAGTATAAATAAGAGGCAAGGCTCTCTCATTTAATCACACTTGAACATATTGAATATCATTGAATATCTAATTTGTGAAAGGTTATTTGGGCAGTAATTATTGATAGAGAAAAGTGCAGCAGGAAAAGTGTAGCAGCAAAAAGTGCGGCAGAAAAATTGTGGTAGAAAAAGTGTGATAGAAAAATCGCGGTAGAAAAAGTGCAGTAGAAAAATCACGACAGAAAAATCGCGGCAGAAAAAGTGTGGCAGAAAAAGTGCAACAGAAAAATTGCGGCAGAAAAAGTGCGGTAGAAAAATTGCGGAAGTAACATGGTTGGGATCTATTTATGAGAGATATGGCACATCTTGTTTGAGGTATTTTTTTTGAGCTAGGGTTTATCTCTTGAGACGGTATTGGATGTTCAGTATTGTTGCATATATTAGATTTGTTGAGGGATACAGTTGGCATTTTGTTGTTGGTATTTGGCATATGGGTATTGGTCTTTTGGTTGTGATGTGTTGTTGAAGTTGTTGGTTCAACTTTAGGCTACATAACAGTAAGGTTGTGGCACATGGTTTGATGTAAGGGTTTATGGTATTTGGTTTATGGATAGAGTGATGAATTGTTAGATAAATTTTGATAAGTATATTGGTGTATGTATTTGGTATATGGTTGAGGTACATGTTGGGTACATGGTTGAGACAATTAGTTGATGAGTTGGAACATACATGAGGTGTATAGTTGATGATGTTGGTACATCTTGATGAGTCAAGGTTGATGCATGGTTGATTCATGGTACATGTTGATTCAGGTTATTGGTATAGGTTGTTTGGTGTAGGTTTATTGGTACAGGTTGTTACAGGTTACTGGTACAGGTTGACAGTGACAAGTTGGCAGTGGTTGTGGTTGATTTAGTGAAGGTGAAAGGTTGTCTACATTTGGAATTTATATTTCAAGGCAATTGGATGGGGCAAGGATAGGTGGTTGTAGCTGGATAACTTAGGGGGTTGTAGCCTCCTTCTGGTTGTATCCATAGAATTGGGGAGTTGGAGCTTCCCTCAGGTTGTAGCCTGAGAAACTAGAGGGTTGGAGCCTCCTTCCAATTGTAGTTGGAAAAAAAAGCAAGTTGGTGCTTCCAATGAATGTAATTCTTCAAGACATATAAGAAAAAACATTATGTGGTTTTCTCCCGCTTTGGGTTTCCACATAAAAACACAGTTGTACTTTGTATGTGTATGATTGCTCATTTCTTCATTGTTTATTTACTCTGCAATTATTGGATGATAATGCTACACTAATATAACACTTGCATTATATGGTTAAAAAGGATTAAATTTCTCTATTACTAATTCACCCCCCCTCTCAGTAATCCAACAAGGCTATAGCTAACCACCATCTCTAGGATGGGTTCCTATACAAGTTGTACAAGCTATGTGTTCCTAAAGGTGAAATATTGCATCTTATTAGAGAGGCTCATACCTCTAATGTTTCAAGTAATTTTCATGTTAGTGTTAGAAAAAGAGGATCACGGAGCAATAAAATAAAACAAATGCAGAAATAAAACTCAGAAGATACACAATACAATAGAGACAGATATATGTGGTTCACCCAGTGTGGGCTACGTCCACCAAATAAATTTGCAAATCCTTCCTTTTTATTGTCCAGCAAAATGAAGGGATACAACCTACAACTCAAACATTGTAACTTCCTCTTCTTTTTCTCACAGTCTCTTCTCTCATAATACAATATTCACACACATACATGACCAAAATACAATTCCCTCATAAAACAGGGTTTCCTTCTAGGGAAAAAATCCCTAAAATAACTTTTGCCATCAGATTTGCGACCTTATAATGAACGATCCAGATTGACTACAAAATCACAATATTTTACAAGGAGAATTTTCCCAAAATTTTTCTTCAAGGGCGCTGTCGCCGAATTCCCCGACAGGGGGGATACAAAAATTATCATTTCCCCCCTAGAGATAGTTGTAGGGGGTAAAACCCCCCACACCCCTGCTTACTAAATGGGGTCCAAGCATGACTGAAAAAAAACCTCTAAATTAGAAAGATAATGAGGCTCCACAACCAACAATTATGAAGACAATCACCAACTTCTAGAAGTATGTGTATTGGCCTATAATGAAATAATGTGTAGCTCAGTTTATTATAGGATGCATACTTTGTTGTACCAACAAAATCAGTAATAAGAAGAAAGGTTTATACCATCCCTTACATGTACCTACCAGACCATGGGAGAGCATGTCCATTTATTTTGTAGGTGGATTTCCAATAACCAAGGAAGGGATATGCTAATTTCTATATGGTAGTTGATAGGTTTAGTAAGATGTGCATTCTCATGCCTTGTAAAAATATGATCAAGGGACAAGATGTAGGAAAAATGTTCTTTTGAAAATGTTTGGGTGCACTTTGGGATGCCAAGGAGAATCATCTTAGATAGAGATACTAAATTTATCAGTGCCTTTTGGACTATAGTTTAGGAGAAGAGGAAACCAAATTGAAGAGATCTAAAACTTTCCAACCACAGATAAATCGGAATATAGAATTAGTGAACATGGAATCCGTTCAACTTCTAATGGGTTATAATCAGAAGCATCTAAGGACTTAATATGAAATTTTGATTTATATATAACACTCTTATAACATAGAAGTCCATAGTTCTACTATTAAGTACCCTTTTGAAACTTACTTTGGGTATTTTCCACCTTTGTACATAGATGTTGTATATGGAAAACAAGGGTTGAGGGAATACATTATAGGAGAATCATTGAAGGATTACAAGGCCTAACATGATCAACATAGAACTGAGAGAGCAGTCAAGGTGGGAGATAAAGTTTGGTTTCATCAAAACAAAGAAAGGCTACGAGATCTTTGTAAGAATATCAAGGTTATGTGGTATGGTCATTTTGAAGCATTGGATAATGTAGGGATAATGTTTACAGACTTGGTCTACCCCCATATATGCATATTTACTTAGTAGTGAATGTGGAAAATCTAAAAGTATACGGGCCTTCCATGTTGGATCAATAAAGTGATCAATAATTGTTACCAACCATAGAGGATTTAGCACTATCATATAATAAGATTTAGAAAAATATACATTTTTGCAGAAGAATTCTAGAATAATGAGATGTGGCTAGTATGAAATTTGGTAGTTTGGGTTGAAAGGAAAACAACGAAGTGGGACTACTACTAATTTTTCATATATTTTGGTACTTTCTAGCTAGAAACATTTGAGCTATGGATTTGTAGGGCCCATTTTAGGGGTAGATTCTTCTTTGGTGATTTAGGATTTAGAAAAATTTGGAGTCTATTTGAGGCCTTAAACCATATTTTTTTGGGGTAAAAAAACTACTAGCAAAGTTCCTATCCTCTCAACATTATTCTACAATCGATATCTTTCTAACGATGTGAATATCACCTTAATCATAGTTTTTATAATGACATTATGCCTCCTACAAGTTAACCTACCTTGTTGACCATGAGGATACCAAGTGGATGCCACATTAGATTCCAATACTCACGCATGTGGAGCTAGTCATCTATGTAATTTCAAGAAGAATATAGGGGTTCCAAAACCCTAACCCTGATTGTGAGTTGATGCATGAAAACACCCTAATCTTAATTGTATATGGCTATCTGACCATGTTAAATACCAAGCCCCTAGGAAAGGAAGGGGGTTACATTCTTATATCATTGTTTATTTTTCCATAGTAGAGACAAGCACTAGAGATTCATATTTTGGAGTAGAATAGTGGAAGTGGAAGATCCTGTAGAGTCCATACTAGCCATTTTGTCCATGGAAACTCCATAGTGAGTGTACTTTATTTATATTTGAATTTCATAAGTGATAAGAAAAGATCTAGTTGGATTTTTGTTGTATTGGGTTTTTTCCATGGTACATCTTGTGTTCATTGTGTGGATGGTCTGTTATTTTCCCAAATTACACTTCACTCTCATTTATTTTATTATTTCATGCCTCAAGATAGTAAAATTAAATATGAAATATAAAATAGAACTCTTCATGATAAGAGATTGCATAACATTGTAAGATATATTGTGACAAACAGTTCCAGTGGAATATCCATAACAATTTAAAAATCATATTGGTATTAGAGAAGCTTTCTTTTGGTTTTTTCGAGGGGAATTTGTAGTATCCAAAAATTGGAATGAGAAAGAAGTCATAAAACTATAACCATGGTGGACTTAGTACAATAATAATCCATGTAATGAGTCGGAGGGGAGATTTCCAAAGATGGAAGCACATATCACTCACATCTCTTGCAACATGGCCATCCTCATGGTGGCTCTAGAGATCAAGTTTGTACCTTTTGTCTCAACCCACACCTAATCCAAAATGGAACATTATATAGTTTTCATTTATCTTGGTACTTTATGGGTGGAAAAATTGGAGGAATTGGCTTGTATTGTCCATTTTAGTGGCAGGTCCTAGTTTGGAAATTTTGGGTCCATAACCTTCCAGATCCAATTTGATTCATCAAATGACAATTTTTGGGGTCAAAACTTGTATCATCTCAACATTGTTTGACACACCAGGAGCTCTCCAAGGATGTGAAAATTATCTCAGTTGAAGTTTGTATGTGGAATTTATGTCTCTCACAAGTTGACCTACCTTGTTGACCACCATGGTACCAAGTGGATGCCAACTTAGCCTCCATTACTCACAAATTTTGGGCTAGTCATGTGTGGAATCTCAAGAAGATTCTATAGGGTCCAAAACGTAACAGTAATTAAGGGTTGAGGCATGCAAAAACCCTAACCCTAGAGGACTACCATGCTATGTTAAATATTCGGTTGCTAGGAAGAGAGGGGATTCCATTATTTTAGCATTTCACTTGTTCCATAGTTGATAAGATAATATAGGAGTGGGATTTGAGACAACAATCGAGGAGGAAAAATATTTTGTAGCATCCATTCAAGCCACAGTGTCAAAGGTAACTCCATAGTGATTCTCCTTTCTTTGTATTTACATTTTTTAAAATGAAGAAAAGAGAGAAAAGAATAGGCCTCACCTTCTAGTTAGGTTTTCTCCCATATCAAGATTCCTAGGATACATTGTGCGTTCATTTGTGTGTATGGTGTGCTCATTTTCTTGTTCTTTAACTTTTGTATTTAATTTATTTTCATAAATTTGAGCATTAAGATAGTAATAATAAATCTAGGATCTAAGGAAATAAATTGAATAATAAAATATTTCATAATATTGCATGACATGTTGTGATGAACTATTCTAGTGGAATATCCATTTTAGTTTATAGAGAATCACTCCTCTTTCTCTACAAAAACATCGGCATCATTATATCAATGCTCAAGTCACTATTCTTCAATATTACCTCAACACTTAGTTATTCCCTGTGGTTATTCTTCCAACATTTGCTTGGCGATGACCCCCCTTCCTCATGTAGGGGTCTTATTATTATAGTTTATAGGAAAGGAGTTCCAAGTGTTCTTCATGGTTTGAATTCTTTCCAAGTGTCTCCTCATTTATTCGAAGTGTCAACTCATGATTGATGAATTTATTTTCTCAAGTTCTTGGGTGATAGTTGTCACTTTTTACGTTACAAGTGTCCTCTCTACATTTACTAGTGTCATCATTAATGTGCATGGGTGACAAGTGTCGTCACTAGTATACATGTTTTTCAAGTTTCATATCACACTTTACAAGTGTCTCTACAAGTGCCACCTCAATATCATGTGTCTCATTGTGATTTTCACAAGTGTCATTTTTCAAAGTGTCTTTTTATTAAATGTATTTGTATTCATATAAATGTATTTGTATTCATTTACATTTATCAATATTATGCTATGTATCATATACCCCCTTTAAGGACCTCAAGGCTATATTCTATGTCAACAACAATCAAAAAAATAAAAATAAAAAAATTAGAGGTCCAAACATGAGCGAGATTATTAAAGGAGTCACACATGCCCACCTAGGAGAACTCTAGACTAAGAAAGACCCTTTTGTGTTTGCATGTATTTTTCCACATAATATTATTTATTTATTTGGGTTGCTCCCATCATTTGAACATGTCAATTTCAGACCTGATGATACCTACATGGAACTCCATGCATATTAGTGTTAGTCAAATCAATATATGATCACATGCTAGACCATACACTCCTCACAATACACAACACATACGTGTGCAACGAACACAACATGGACAAACTTTGTGTAACTTCTTCCACCTAGATGGCATACTCAATCATTGCACCATAAGTTCCACACATAACATATTGTGCTACATGTGCCTATACATGTGTTACATTTAACATAGACTGTCAACTACGCCTTTTGTGTCACATATGCTAAACTATAATACGGGGAGTATGTAAAAAGACAAACAAAAGATGGAAATAGAGATGTATTATATCAATGTTCTTCAAACATTACATAAAGTGGTATTGTATATATATCTAGAAAGTTTCATTATTCTCGTTAGGAACCACTCACCTAATTTCATAAATATTTTAACTTTAAATGTCATTTATTACACGTGACTTATTTCTCATGTCATTTATTACGTATGGTTTATTTCTCAATTTATGAAATTACAACATTAATATAATGCATAACATTTATTACTTATTAGATAAAATAAACATTACAATATCTAACACCGCCTATTAATCCTTATTTAATTTTCCATGAATTTTAACATATCTCATAATTTCTCGAACTTATCCTTGTTGATTGCTTTGGTGGAGATGTTTGCAACTTGATCTTGGGACCTACAATACATCATATTTGTCTCTTTGTTCTCCACTTGTTCTCTAATATAGTGACGATGAATTTAGACATGTTGTGTTTTTGAATGATATGTTGGATTCTTTTTCATGTTGATGGAACTTTGGTTGTCACGGTGTAAAGTTGTTGGTTACATTTGTGGAAGATTCAAATCACATAAAATACTATGTAACCACATTGATTCACATGTTGGGATTTATACTCACCTCCTCTATCACTCCTTAACATATTAATGCATTGACCACTTTGATTTTCAACCATAACCTTGAATTGAATAAAAATTGCAAAAACATCATATTTGTACTTCAAAAAATATACCCATATTTTTCTCAAAAAATATCAGTGAATGCTATGAAGTGAATAGCTCTTCCTGTGGAGTATTATGGATTGGGTTCTCTTTAAACCAAAAAAAACCACTATGAATTAATTCAATTACCTAAGTTTATCTTTTCTGACCAAATTTGAGACCATATTGCTTCACACACACCTTTATCTTCTTCAATTTGAAGCAATTCATTCACTAAAATATGATTTTGAAGTAGCTTCAAATAAAACTAGCTAAGATAACCATATATCTCATGCCAAAGTTGATTTTTGAATTAGAACATGTCAAAAAATCGTGTTTCTACTTTGGAATAGCATCAAAACTATACATATTATTACTCTATAATCCTCTAGCGATGATGTTGTTATTACAATATTTAATCAAGCATTATTTCTTATAAAAAAACAACAATAAAATTATCACCAATAATTTTATTAATAGAAAGAAAGTTTGTCTTTAGAACATGAACATAAATAACATTATGTGTATTTTTTATGTAATTTATTGAAACTATCATAGGTACTTCACCTATTCCTTGTACCTCATGAACACTATCATCACCTAGAATAATGATCTCATTACCATAGTTAGCAAGTTTTGAAAAAACTTCTTGCTTACTAGTTATATGTTTGGTAGCACATGAATCAACGTACCAGACACATTGAGAAGTAGAGATGCCATTATGATAAGCCATAAAACTATAATAAATAGTTGGTTCCTTTTGTGAAACAACTGTACTACTTTTTATAAAATGATTTTGATGCCTTCCACCTCTAATTTTTCATCTATGGTATCCTCTACCTTTAATCTGATCATGATCCAGGAAATGACATCATTGCATAGAGATCATTTCCATTATTCCAATGGTGAAAACAACACCTCAAACGAAGTTCATATGAAAAAGTTATAAGCGGTCAAAGTTCCAGTCAACCAAGTCAAAGGTAAAAGTCCACATGGGAAAAAAGAGGTGACACATGTCACCACTACAAGGGTGACACATGGCACATGATTATTGGCAATTGACTAGGAAGATCATACCTCTAGGTCGACAAATTGCAGGTTGGAAAGTGGCGCACAAGTGGTCCAATCATCCATTGACAAGTGGCATTGTATAGACAATGAGAGGTTGCCACACGGAAGCCTCCCATTAGCCGATATTGGTTAATGTATGTTAAAATTATGGAGTCGACAAGGGTCAAATGTGCGACCTCCATAACCTCCCAAAGGTCTAACACAAACCCCATTACCATGGTGCCATCATTTGTTACTTAACATATGAGTGATACATATTGTATTTGAATTAGTGTTAAAGTTTGTTTGGGCGGAAAAGGGTCGAGGGCCTAATCCCTCAACCCTATCACTTGATTCATGTATACACCATCTAACCACCAGTCCCATGCATGGTCGGTTGTAACAATATTCATGTTGGAGTTTTGTAACCACACATATACTATATATATAGTATATGGTTCAACTATATACTATATACATATATATATATCATATATATAACCATATGTCAATTGTTTAACAAAAGTGATGCAGGAGCATCGTCGACATCAAGAAAACCAGCGCGGAAGCGAAAGACAGCTGGACAAGCGCTAGCACAAATTTTGAAATCACCTTCAAATTGTTGTGCAATCTTAAATGAAGCCATTAAGAAGAGGCACATTTGTATAATGTAAAGGAACCTTGAGCAATTCGCTCTTGTCCTTAGTAGGTAGAAGGCATTTAAAGTAGTAAATGTAGGTAGATAGAATTTAATTCTAGATTAGACAGCTTTTGAGAGTGCAAGAGGGAAATGGGATATAGACACCCTCATTTGTGTATTGTATCATTAGATGGAAGATTGAGGAGCATAGAAGAGAAGCAGAGAGCTGTGTAAGAACACCCATGTACAAATATTTGGATTAATAGAAAGAGTTGATTCAAATTCATGGTTTTCTGTTGTTCTCTGTGTATTGACGTTGAATGATATGCTTATGAATGTTTGCTTCCAGTTATACATTTTCTTTATATGTTGTGTATATGATTTCATGTTTGAGTTTGAAGTCTGAAAGGAAGTAGGAATGAGTTTCAATTGTTTCTCTATCTGAGCAAGAGTTCCTACAAGGAGTGCAGTTAAAGTGTAAGCAAGGGGTGCATTGACAAAGGACTCAGGTAGTTTAGCTTTTGTTCTCATTCACGCCTAAGTGCAGTTGGGCACAGGAGCCGTGCAAGGAGTGCGCAGGCTGAGCAAAGCCTCAGGGTTGCGAACCTGAGTAAATTATTGAAGGACTGTTGTTGTAGGTGTGCACAGGGTCGAAGGAAATTTAGTACTTGAAAGTGTTTGAAGGTTGCCGCAAGGAGTGCGCGCAAGAGTATTTTCTAAGGCTCAGAGTTATAAGAAAGGTTAGGAAGGATAAGGCCTTTGAAATTGTTGAAGGATAGTGCAAGGGAAGTTGTGACTGGAAGTCTGTAAGAAGCATCATAATTTTGCGTCACAGGTGGACAAGTTATTCGGAGGAACACTTGGTCATTCGTCGAAATCGCCAAGAAAATACTGACGGTCGGTATTCTCTGAGGAGGATCCATGAATTTTCGTGAGCCATCAGATCTAGCAGAGGAGCAGGGGAGATACGGTGCGTATTTCCGAGAGGTTCAAACCTCAAGAGGGGAAGGACTGTAGATCTGAGTCACAAGGACCGTCGAATTTACTTGTGGTTGGTCGTATCAGGGTTTTGTGGGTGGAAGTCTCATGAACATTGCAATAGGAATCGCAAAATCATGATACGCAATATCCTGACAGCCAAAGAAACTGTGTGGAGCCAGCAGAGTCGGCGAGTGGACAGGTGGCACACCATTTCGGGGTTTCGTGGCGAGAAGTCCCAAAACATTTGCATTAGGATTCGTGATACTGTGAAGTCTGAAATCCCGACAGAGGTGACGGGTGTTGAAATTCAAACTCACGAGCGCATCGGGATTCGAAAGTCGGTAAGATGAGTTGTTCAACATCACGAGTGTCGAAATCGAAATAGAAGAAATCCCAATAGGAAAACGGAAAGGTCAACATTGATTGGTTTCAGGTTTCGGGGATTTGAGAACCAAACGCTCGACCACTGACCTCGCGAAGTCGCAAAGTCCGATCTCCCGATTGTAAAGAGGGGGATCCCACGAGGATTGTTGTGGGTGCAGATTTCCCGATAGGGAAATAAAGGAACTGTTTAGAGTTCTTTGGGTCGTGCAAAGAGGAAAGATCATGTGCTGACATGGGCCTTTCGACCTATGGGTTGGGGAAGTCGACATCAATATAGTATTAGAGCACAGAAAGGTTCTTTTCTTTCTGTAGCAGAGAAGAAGAGAATTCACCATGCCGCCAAGGAGAAGGGACAGGCAGACACCCGATCCACCAGAGGATAGGGAAATGTCGAGAAGAAGAGGCAGGCGAATGACAGATCCAGTTATGGAGAGAGAGATGCATGATCTGCAAGCCAGACTTGAAGACATGGAGACAGTGCAAAGATGCACAGTCAGTGTTGGGGATCTCAGTGATTCTAAGAGTGAGATTGAGGCTGAACATGAAGAAGAAGTTGCAGCTGAAGATGAATCAAATGAGCGTTTGATTAGAGCTATTGCAAGGATGGGTGCAAGAGAAAAGATGGACATTCTAGTTTACGAAGGAAACTTGGATGCAGAGGAGATTCTAGACTAGATTAGAGCTCTAGACACATACTTCAACTATGAAGATGTCAAAGAGGACAAGAAAGTCAAGCATGATGTCACAAGATTGAAGGGACATTCAACATTGTGGTGGAATGAACTACAAGCTGACAGACGCTGCAAGGGAAAGCAGAAGATCAAGAGCTGGGATAGAATGATCGTGAAGATGAAGGCGAAATTCATCCCTAGAGATTATCAAATTACTCTGTTGAGGAGAATGCAAAACCTGAGACAGAAGTTGATGTCAGTGAAAGAATACACTGAGGAATTCTACAAGCTAAACATCAGGGCAGGTCATCGGGAGAGCGATGATGAAAAAGTTTCCAGATACATGAATGGCCTGAGATATGATATCTAGGATGAGATGAGCATGGTAACCATCCGAACGGTGGAAGATTCTTATCAAATGGCTCTAAAAGCGGAAGAGAAGATGAGTCGAAAGCAGGGTCAAAGAGGTCAAGGCAGAAGTCAGCCCAGAGGCAAATCAGTTGCCCAGGGTAAATACCAGAAGACCAAGGAGGACTGGAAGAAACCTCAAACTCAAACAGAGAGAGGTGGAACCTCATAGTGAGGGAAATATGCTGAACAAAGAGGGCATCATACTGAGCAGAGAGGAGATTATGATGATAACAACACTTTTCCTCATACTAGAGGTAGAGGAAGAGGAAGAGGTGGAGTAATTACATGCTTCACATGTGGAAATAATGGGCACAAGTCTTATGAGTGTCCAGATAAAAATAAGGAGATTGGAGAAAATCACACCGTTGAAGAACAAAGGCGGTATGTTGAGGCAGAAGACGCTAAAGGCGGAAGATCGTTGATGATGTGAAAAGTCCATTTAACACCCGAGAAGGAGGTGGAGAGTTCAGTCCAAAGGACCAGACTTTTAAGGATTTATTGCAAGACCAAGGATAGGGTATGCAAGGTTATTGTAGATAGTGGTAGCATGGATAATATTGTATCTACAGAGATGGTAGAGAAGCTGGAACTGGAGATGACTGATCATCCAAGCCCATACAGAGTTTCATGGCTACAAAAAGGACACTAGGTAACTGTCACTAAACAATGTTTAGTTGAATTCAACATAGGAGGATATAATGATAAGATATTATGTGATGGCATTCCTATAAATGCTTGTCATCTATTGCTGGGTAGACCATGGAAATATGACAGAAATGTGATTCATGATGGGAGAATGAACACATACACCCTAGAGAAGAATGAGAAGACACACATGTTGCTTCCAATTAAGGATAAGGAGGTGAAGTCGGAAGTAAGCAACATAGTACTTCTCATGAGTGGGAAGGAACTTCTTACAGAGGTTAAGAAGAAGGAGGATCCACAGTTCATTGTGGTCAGAAAGCCTAGAATTGTTTTGACTAGCACAAGAGTGGATGATTTACCAGAAGAGATTCAGGAACTGTTGGAAGAGTTCGTTGATATACTTGTGGACGAATTACCTCATTCATTGCCACCGATAATAAGTGTGAGTCATCATATCGATCTCATACTAGGAGCCAGTTTTCCAAATAAATCCACATACAAATTAACGTCGCAAGAGAATGAAGAGGTTAAGAGACAAGTCCAGGAGTTGTTGGACAAAGGTTTGGTCAGGGAAAGCTTGAGTCCATGTGTTGTTCCAACAGTACTCAGTCTGAAGGAAGACGGAGGCTGGAGGATGTTCACTGACTCGAGGGAGATTAATAAGATAACCATCAAGTACAGATTTCCATTACTGAGGATGGATGATCTGATGGATTGCTTGAGTGGAGCAAAGTATTTTTCAAAGATTGATTTGAAAAGTGGTTATCATCAAATTCGCATGAGAGAAGGTGATGAATGGAAGGCAACATTCAAAACAAATGAGGGGTTGTATGAATGGCTTGTTATGTCATTTGGATTAAAAAATGCACCGAGTACCTTCATGATATTGATGAACGAAGTCCTGAGGGAGTTCATCGAAAAATTTGTCATTGTGTATTTAGATGACATACTGGTTTACAGTAAAACAGTGGCAGAGCATCTGAAGCATTTGGCTACAGTGATGCAGAAACTATAGCAGGAGAAGTTGTTGATAAACATGAAGAAGTTATAATTCATGAAGATAGAGCTCATTTACTTGGGGTTTGTTATTTCAGCAAATGAGTTGAGGATGGATCTAGATAAGGTGGAGGTAATCAAGAATTGGCCATCACCGAAGAATATTTTTGAGGTGAGAAGTTTTCACAGATTGGCTAGTTTCTACTGAAAGTTCATCAGGAATTTCAGTGGAATTAGTGAAGCAATGATGGACATAGTGAAGAAAAGACACAAGTCTTTTCACTGGACTGAAGAGGCTGAAAAGAGTTTTAATATGTTGAAAATGAAGATCACGGAACAACTAGTTTTGGTGTTGTCGGATTTCCAAAAGAAATTTCAGGTGAAATGAGATGCAAGTGGATTTGCAATCGGGGCAGTCTTGAGTCAGGAAGATAGGTAGATAGCATATTTCAGTGAGAAGATGAATGAAGAGAAAGTGGAATACTCCACTTATGATAAGGAGTTTTATGCTATCATACAGGCATTAAAGAAATGGAGGCATTACTTGATCCCGAAGGAATTTGTCTTATACAGTGACAATCATGCATTGCAGTTTGTGACTCAACAGGAAAAGTTCAAATGGGTTGAGTATATGCAAAATTTCACTTTTGTGATAAAACATATTTCTGGTACTGCTAACAAAGTTGTTGATGATTTGAGCAAGAAGTGTTTTCTATTGCAGGAGTTCCGAGTCAAAACGTTGGGTTTTGATGATCTCAGGGACATGTATGCTGATGATAAAGATTTTAAGGAAGCATATGAAGCAACTGAGAATCCAGTTCTCAGAGATAAAAGCCAGTGGATAGAATACATGATCCAGGAAGGATTATTGTTTAAGAGAAATCAATTGTGTATTCTGAAATGCTCCATGAGAGAGAATCTGTTGAAGGAGAAACACAGTGGAGGATTGGCAGGGCACTTTGGTCATGACAAGACGTTTGCAAAATTGAATAAGTCATATTTTTGGCCGGGAATGTGAGCAGATGTCAAGTGATTCATAGACAGATGCAGAATTTTTCAGCATTCGAATGGAAGGAAGCAAAATGCAGGGTTTTATCAACCATTGCCCATACCAGAGAGGCCGTGGGATGCAATTAGCATGGATTTTGTATTGGGGTTGCCGATAACACAAAGAGGTGTTTACTCAATCTTTGTGGTGGTGGATAGATTTTCCAAGATGGCACACTTTATTCCATGTCAGAAAACCAGTGATGCAACTCACATTGCGAACCTATTTTTAAAGGAGGTCATTCGACTTCATGGGTTGCCGAGGAGTATAGTTTTGGATCGAGATACAAAATTCATAGGGCATTTTTGGAGGACCTTATGGAAGAATCTAGGAACTAACTTATCATTTAGTTTGTCTTATCATCCTCAAATGGATGGACAGACAAAAGTGGTAAACAAAAGTCTGGGAGACTTGTTGAGAAGCTTGGTGACAGAACACCACAGCCAGTGGAACAACATATTACCACAGGTAGAGTTTGCTTATAATGACTCAGTTAACAGGAGCACAGGGAAAAGTCCATTTCAGATTGTTTATGGCATGCAGCCGAGAGGAATTTTTGAACTGAGGGATTCATAATAGATTGCGACTAGAAGCGCTAGTGCAGAAGAATTCGCCGAGGCAATGAAACAACTTCACAGCCAGGTGAAGGAGCGACTACAGAGTTCAAGCCAGGAGTATAAGCATAGAGCAGATTAGCATAGAAGACAACTTCAGTTTGAGGTTGGTGACTTGGTTCTAGCACATTTGAGGAAAGAAAGGTTCCTGAGAGGAACATATAATAAATTGAAGATGAAGAAAATCGGGCCATATAGGGTCTTGAAGAAATTTGGGGCGAATGCTTATGGGATTGAATTACCCGATGGGATTGGAATTTCTCCGATATTCAATATCTCTAATTTGTACCCATATAAGGTTGAGGAAGCAGAGACTGGAAATGAGAAACCAGTGATCCAGTGGATGAAGAAGATGCCAGTTGCAGAGAAGCTGCAGATGGAGTGTATACTGGATAAGAGAGTGAGTAAAAAGACTAGGCGAAAGCAATACTTTGAGTATCTAGTCAAATGGAAGAACCATCCAGTTGAAGATGCCAGTTGGGAGAATGAAGTGGAGATCTAAAGGCATGGAAAGATAGTGCGTGAGCTCGTGGATAGGAGCCCATGAAAGTTTTCAAGTGAGGGAGTATGATGCAGGAGCATCGCCGACATCAAGCGAGCCAAGGCAGAAGCAAAAGACATCTGGACAAGTGCCAGCACAAATTTTGAAATCACCTTGAAATTGTTGTGCAATCTTAAATGAATCCATTAAGAAGAGGCGCATTTGTATAATGTAAATGGGCCTTGAGCAATTCGCTCTCGTCCTTATTAGGTAGAAGGCATTTAAAGTAGTAAATGCAGGTAGATATAATTTAATTCTAGATTAGACAAATTTTGAGAGCGCAAGAGGGAAACGGGATATAGACACCCTCATTTGTTTATTGTATCATTATATGGAAGATTGAGGAGCATAGAAGAGAAGCAAAGAGCTATGTAAGAATACCCATGTACAGATATTTGGATTAATAGAAAGATTTGATTCAAATTCATGGTTTTGTGTTATTCTCTATGTATTGATGCTGAATGATATGCTCATGAATGTTTTCTTCCAGTTATACATTTTCTTTATATGCTTTGTATATGATTTCATGTTTGAGTTTGAATTCTGAAAGGAAGTAGGAATGAGTTTCAATTGTTTCTCTATCTAAGAAAGAGTTCCTGCAAGGAGTCCACTTGAAGTGTCTGCAAGGGGTGCGTTGACAAAGGACTCGGGTAGTTTAGCTTTTGTTCTCATTCACACCTAAGTGCAATTAGGCATAGGAGCCGTGCAAGGAGTGTGCAGGCTGAACGAAGCCTCAGGGTTGCGAACCTGAGTAAAGTGTTGAAGGACTACTGCTGCAGGTGTGTGCAGGGTCGAAGGAAATTCAACACTTGAAAGTGTTTGAAGGTTTCCACAAGGAGTGCGTGCAAGAGTCTTTTCTAAGGCTCAGAGTTATAAGAAAGTTTAGGAAGGATAAGGCCTTCGAAATTGTTGAAGGACAGTGCAAGGGAAGTTGTGACTGGAAGTTTGTAAGAAGCGTCGTAAGTTTGTGCCACAGGTGGATGAGTTCTGTGGAGGAACACTTGGTCATTCGTCGAAATCACCAA
Source organism: Picea sitchensis (assembly GCA_010110895.2). Classification (NCBI taxonomy): domain Eukaryota; kingdom Viridiplantae; phylum Streptophyta; class Pinopsida; order Pinales; family Pinaceae; genus Picea; species Picea sitchensis. The sequence goes on from SNQJ01S0005585.1 coordinate 247,716, forward strand.
GCAAAGATGGACGGTCGGTATTCTCTAAGGAGGATCCGTGAATTTCCATGAGTCGTCAGATCTAGCAGAGGAGAAAGGGAGATAAGGTGGGTATTTCCGAGAGGTTCAAAGCTTAGGAGGGGCAAGACCGTAGATCCGAGTCACAAGGACCGTCGGATTCACTCAGTGTTGGTCGTATCGGGGTTTTGTGGGTGGAAGTCTCGTGAACATTGCAACAGGAATCACGAAATCACGATATGTGATATCCCGAAAGTCAAAGAAACCGTGTGGGGCCAGCAGAGTCGACGAGTGGACAGGTGGCACACCATTTCGAGGTTTCGTGGTGAGAAGTCCCGAAAAATTTGCATTAGGATTTGCGATACTGCGAAGTCTGAAATCCCGACAGAGGTGACGGGTGATGAAATTCAAACTCACGAGCGCATCGGAGTTTCGGCGTATCGGGATTTGGAAGTCCATAAGATGAGTTGTTCGACATCGCGAGTGCTGAAATCACGATAAAAGAAATCCCGATAGGAAAAGGGAAAGGTCAGCATTGACTGGTTTAGGGTTTCGGGGATTCGAGAACCAAATGCTCGACCACTGACCTCGCAAAGTCATGAAGTCCGATCTCCCGATTGTAAAGAGGGGGATCCCACGAGGATTTATGTGGGTGCAAATTTCTCGATAGGGAAATAGAGGAACTGTTTAGAGTTCTTCGGGTCGTGCAAAGAGGAAAGATCTTGTGTTGACGTGGGCCTTTTGACCTGTGGGTTGGGAGAGTCGGCATCAAAAAGGCGCGTGAATATATGGTGATCGATGGGACTTGAACCCTTGAATTACCACATAATATTACAATGACTTAAACAAAAATATATATGTGCGGGATTTTTAAAACAAACAACCTAAGGTATGGTAAATGTTGTTATGACAAAAATCATTCTATGGCATGGGGTAAACCAAAACAGACGAAATGACTGTAGAAATCAACTCTAGTCTCAAGTATGCTATATAAACAAATATGTTAACAAGACAAGATAAAGAGCCTACCTTGTTCGAATGTTCGAAGAATACCACCGTTGAGCACTTGACTCAGAGCTATACACCTGCAACTTGTCCTCAACAACCAAGATATGAAATCATATGGTGATAATATATATAGTTAGCACATATAATATCATAATCCATCAATATTCATAACAAATACGCCCATGGAATAACAATTTGAATATTTGCAAGACATTAATTGGACGCGAAAATAGTATTTCTATTAAAATATGATCAACAGAAGTCTATGAATGACAAACTTCCATGTCGTCACGTCTCGAAACTAAGTCCCTTCTATTTGGGCCTCCACCACTTCAATCCTCCACCAAATGAAAGCTCATATAAGAGAGACAATGAGGTTCTCTATCAAAGAGGGAAGATCTTGGGGGCTGAACAATGTGTTCAGACTTAAAAGGACAAAGGTATGAAAACTCAATATGAAGTGAATAATTTCTCCAAAGTAAGTGAGTTAGAACATTTCTAGTATATGGAAGGTCAAGGATCATGGATCTTGTGACATGACATGGAAACCCAACACCATTTTTAATTTTGGGCACAAAACCCAATGTACATGGGTCGTAATGGTGCAACCTGTGTATATGCATGTTGTAATATTGTTAGGGCGCGTATATGTGGAAAAATACAAGTTTTTAGCTCTGGGAATTGAAAAAAGGGACTTCAAGTCTGCATAGGGAAATGGAAAAGGTCTTCTGAGCAAGTTGCATTGGGTGAGGAAAATATTTCTATAACAAATGCATGCCACAAAATCTAGATTTGGTTAAGGGGCCTGCACCCTATTTAATGATTGCATGGAGCAAGCATTGTAGACACAATTAATGCATATTTTGGTCTTGTAACTTGTGCTCGAGGGTACCAAATTTGTGAGGCTACACCGTAAAGTGTTCTAAGGGGTACCTTGATGGATTTTCAAGAACTTTATACTCGTTTTGCATGATTTTTCGCCAATAATCCAATGGTGGACTCCATTTATGAATTTGAGAAACATATGAAAATGTCATTGTAAAACATAATTATTTGAGCATTAATAAATAAGGTCTCTATTGGAAGCGAACCTAGAGAGGTAGCCCAAATTGGGTGAACTCTGGTTTTTTTTCCAACTTGTGTATGTGATTACATTATTGTTGTTCATTTCAAGTTCAATTATTTGCAAGTTAATTATCAATAAAGTGGATTTGGTTGGATAAGTTTTTCACATGTAATTTGCATACAGTCAAGAAATCATTTTATTTCAAGAATCAAGTTGATGTTTATGTATATTTAAAATTATCATCATCTAAGGATTTTTCGGATCAAGTTGGTATCAAAGAAAGGTTTGACAAGTATATGCAATTGAATGCTTACAAGACCCAAACTCAAACTTGGTAAAGGAAAACTTGCAAGTTATAAGTCTGAAATTGGAAAGATATTTCGAAGACATAAGATGGCTTCTGAAAAAGGAGAAGAAGAAGATCATCCCATGAGTCATGAAGAGATCAAAGCTATGCTTCAATCACTGAAAGAAATAATAGATGAGTTAAAATGAAGAATTAAAAATCATGCAAGTGGAGAAACTTCGGTAAAAGGAGGAGGAGGTGAAGGTGGTGGACCTTCAGAGCCCCCTTCCCCTTCCTCTTCATCATCATCAGTTTCTTCTTAAGCGAGTAAAAATTCCTCTCATCGAAAGAACTCCTCTAGGAAGTCTGAACATAATATTCCATTACTAAAATTGGATGTTAAGTTCAAGTTGTCGACTTATGATGGAGAATTGAATGTCAAGAAATTGGACAATTGGATCAATAAGATAGAGGTAAATTTTAGGGTTCAAAAGATCATGGAAGAGGCTGCAAAGATATAGTTAGATTCTCTTTGACTAAGTGGCACTTCCTTAATATGGTGGGAGAGTAGGATGCAAGTTGATCTTGTTCAAAAGGGTAAAGTAATCTCTTCATGGGATAAGTTTAATAAGGATATAAGGAAATAATTATATCCATTGGTACATACACAAATGACAATGATCAAGTGGCAGCATCTAAGATAGGGTAAAGGATAGAATATTTAGGCATATACACAAGAATTCAAAAAGAAGGAATTATCATTAGGGATTCCATTTTATACTCATGAAACTACTATGAAGTATATTGGTGGCATGCACTCATATCTTTGTCACGCTATTCTAACATTTATCCCTACTAACATTGATAAGGATTCAATACAAGCTACACATCTAGAGGCTAGTAAGGGTAAGCATGTGAGTGAATATAAGAATCCATTCAAGTTTGAGAAGAGACCGAAAGGTAAATGGAAGAGTAAGAAATCAGCCACAATGAAGCAAGCTGAGGGAAGACCTATATGTTCCCACTATAAGAAAAAGGGACATGAGGAATCATAGTGTTGGAAGATACATCTAAAATTATGACCAAGAAAATTCAAGGATAAAGGGAAGAAAATGATTGTTGTATCATCTCATCGGGATCTAGGCTCTGTAACATCCCTCTCTACTGAGCACATGTTATAGACTTATTCTTTGAGGACACTTGTGTGCAAGTGTTCCAATTATAGTACAATGTTATTTGTTTCGACTATGAATTTTCATGATGATGTTTATGGGGTGTGATTTATTGTTACTTGATATATGTATTGACATATGCTATTGACGAGTTTACTTGAGTGTGTAGGACACATGAAAAATTATAGATGTTGATGGCATCAATGGACCTCCTTGGACTCTATATTGAGTCAAGGAGTGGATTGTATTGGTTTGATTATTTCATTTATGCATATGTGACATATGATTGATTATAGTATGATTTTGTATATGGATCATTGACAGTGTTTCATCGATGGATGTAGGCTGACAAATGATTTCTAATCTAACTCACATAAGGAGTAAAGGGGCCATGCAAAGAAAACCAGAAATTGAGGGAGAGGTGTGGCAGAGTCCCTGACACAACCTACTAGAACTCCCTTTGTGGCTTGAATTCTAGGTTAATGATTACCTATTCTGAGAGATCCATGATGTTGTGAGGGCAGACTAAGATAGTCGCTCACGAAAATTTCTAAGGGATTCACAATAAGGAGGAGTCCTTATTTCTTAGAATTCATTAGTCTCTCACAAGGTCGCCTGAGTGGAGTGCTAACTCCAAGGGTTGGACAACTACCAAAACCAGTCAAAAAGGTGAGAGTCGCCCTTGGAGAAAGGGAGTTTGTCTTGAAGAGCAAGCCAGGTAATTTAAAAAAACTTGAGTCAATGAATATAGGTGACGTAGAAAACAATGAATTGATTTGACATTGTCGAATTTAAAATAATTAATTAATGAGTAATTTTATTAATTATAAATCCCATAAAAGTCTAAGACTATTCTAAGACAAAGCCTAAGTCTAAGTTTAGTTAGGGGACTAAAATAAAAGGTTAAATAAAGTAAAATATTAGAGATAAATCAATCTAAAAAAAAATAAGATAAATCTAAAAATTTAATATAATGTAGATGTGTGCAAGAAAATACTAAAATAGAATTTTAAAATAAAAATGGAATAAAGAATGAGAGAATAGGTGTACACATAGAATGGTATCTAGAGTCTAGCTACCACTAGTCTAAATAGAATAATACTCTTATTTTAACTCTAACTAAGATTTATTAAGGATTCAATCACTAAATTAGAATCCAGGGAATAAAGAGACAACTAGGAACAACTTAAGGAAAACATTTGGGAAATGTGAGGGAAAATGGAATTTATATAAAATAAAATTGGTAATTACTTGTGCAACTTGGGGAGAGTGTGCCAAGTGTGAGGGGGAATAATCCTAAATTTATTTAATTAAAAAGTTAATTAATTGTGCATGAGTACATGTGCCAATCAGGAAAATTCTATAAAATAAATGGTTGAGATGGGAAATGGATCACATTGGTTATTGGTAAGGTTATGCTCCCAAATTAGTTTTGACTGGTTTTACTTGTGAGAGTTGGGATACCAATACTGATCTAGAGTGGTGGCTCTACCTTGCAAAGCAAGGTTGGAGTTAGAGTATTTTTTGGTTTGTGGGTGCTTGGCCCCTTTGCGTCTTGAGAGGGGGAAGAAGAGTACCCCTAGCGTTGGCTAGGAGGTACCGGTGAAGTTTCAACAATTAGAAAGAAAGAGAAAGGGAGGAGCACCTTTTTATGAAGGAAATCCTCAATCATTCACACTCATTGGTCATGGTATTTTATTGTTGTATATTTATTGTAACAAAAACTAATTTTTGTATTTTGGTTTCCTGTAATGAAGTCGATTTGATTTGTGGTATGTTTTATTTTCCTGCATATATATGATCACGTTGTATAGAAATGTAAGTGTTATTATGTTACAATGTAATCATCTCTTGATGCTATACACTATGAAATGAATATTTATTGGTGATTGTTATTAAGATTCTAATCATAGCTCATGAATCTGGAGTTTGTATGTATGCCTTCAAGAATATTGTTGGAAGATTGGTTGTTGTCATTGATGTCAAACCTAGTCATTGGTTTTTGACCGCACGATTGATGAAGGTATTAGGACATGAAGGACAATGCACATGAAGATACAACACCCATGGATGGATAGTATACATCATGTTGTTTCCAGTAGTACGTGGCATGTCACGTGGATCCTCATGGTTGAGGAGAAACGAATTTTTGAAGATGACAAAGTGAATTGAAGAAGGAAGTACATGTAGGCCCTGAAGATAATTAAAAAAAAGAATTACAAAATAAGAAAGTGTCAGGTTGGCCCTTATGTTAAAAGGAAGTGACATAAATGGTATAAATAAATATCATTATACATTCATTTCATACACAATTCTAATTTCAAAGGAAATTAGAAGTAAAGAAGGTCAGATTTCAAGGGAGGATGAAGTCTTTTGGTGATGTGTTCTAAGGTATGTTATTTTCAGGTCATCTTACCATTTTTGCTATAATTTTTTTTATAGAATGCTTCAGATGGTGAAATTGCTATAGTATTGAGAAGACATATCAAGGTACCTGTGGTAAAATTTTCATGTATTTATTTGCTATAATTATGGAGATACACTCTGTGGAATATAGGGTTTTTGACCAGTCCTGAAGCTACTTAATAAACAAGTGTTCCTAGTAAAACAATCATAAATTATTCATAGAGAATCCAAATGAAGTGGGACCAATTTCATTGGAAATTTTATGGACTATAGTTTCTTGTGTGTGAGTTTAAGAATATGATTTTAAATATTGAGCGTGGGGCATTATGTACAAATTCACTCTCCTAAATAAACCAGAATTGAATAAAGTCTACCATTCTTTCTACAACTTATTTTTGGGGAGGATTCAAGGAGTGAAAATTGGAGGAGTTTCAGAGAATACATTGAGTAATATTATATACAGGATCAGAGTATTCCAAGAATTGAATAATTAAATAAGTTGAAGAAGTGTCGGGAAGCATTATCAGGCTCTATGTGATGGTTGGTTGATGGTGATGATTTAATATAAATTTTTATTATCTCTCATATATTCTTCGGTGGAAGGAATGGGAATGTATGGAGAGGTCAACCCTCTATTGACATTGGAGGATTGTATCTTCCTCTTGGAGTTTTATCCCCCCTTTTATATTTGGAAGTTTTAGTTACCTTTGGAATTCATTAATTCCCTCGAACAATAACTATTGATTATTTATCATATATTGTGCATGGTGTATTGTGGTGTATTGGTGTAACTCTTATACTATTGTTCATTTCTCATTGGATATAATTGAATGGTTTAAGTATAAGTTGAAAATGTTTTTAAATTGTACTTGATATTGATTTACCCCCCTATGAGTATCAACAATTGGTATCAGAGCAGGTTACCTTCAGTACTGTTTAACCACTAAAAGGAAGATCCTAAGAAGAAATGGAAGACAAAATTCCAAATGGGATTCCACCATTTGATGGAAGCAATTTTGAATACTGGAGTAACAGAATGGAAACTTAATTGAAATCTCTTGGGGTATATGTTTGGTTCTCAGTTGCTTCAGGATACAATGCTTTGAAGAAACCAAAGATTGCATCTCAGAAGGAAGCAATAAGGAACAAAAAATTAGCAATAGATATCATCCTAGATGGATTGACAGATTCAGTGAAATCAAAGGTGGGATCATGTTCATCATAAAAATATATTTGGGACAATCTACAAGACCTTTATGCAAGGGAAGAAGCAGCAGCAGAAGAAGAAGTTGAAGAAAATTACAACATCTCAAATTTCAAAGAAGAAAATAGAGGCCATTTCTTTTGTTTTAATTGTGAAGGAGTGGGACATGTTGAGTTTGAATATCCTCATCCAAGGATTGAAAGATATGAAACTAAATAAGAAAAGTACAATGAAGAAGAATAAAATCATGAAGCATAAATTATTCGACAAGAAGATGAGAATCTTAAAAAAATGAAGCATGTTGAGATTGAAAATAGCAAGCTCAAAGACACGCATAGAAAACTAAGAAGTGAATTGGGTGGTTGTGAAAATATAGTTGTGAGCTTGAAGAAACAATTAGAATACTTTGAGAAACTAAGAGAAGAAAACATTTCTTTGAAAACTCTACTTGAAGAAGAAAGAAGAATAGGAGAAGTAAGGAATGTCCAAATTATGAAGAAAGAAGAAGATTGTGAGAAACTTGAACAAGAATTTGTCTCATTGAGGAAGAACTTAAGAAACTCTCAAGTGCCAAAAGAATTAACACATCTTGGATGCATGGATGAAACTTCATACAAAGAATATGCAAATACCAACAACAAGGTTGAAGAAAGAGCTACACAGACGGTTGATGAGAAGTGGACCAGGATACCAGAAATAAGGAATGATTACAAAAGAGATGAATATCCAAGAAGACCTCCTACCTTCAAGAATCAAAGAAGCTTCAATCAGTATGAAGGAAACTACAGAAGAGTAGATCATGAACCCAGATGAACTACATCACAAAAGACCACCTCAAGGTATCAAAAATTTCTTTCTTGGTCATTGTTGTACTTGCAAAGGGTGGGACACAGGGAAATTAATTAGGGGAATCAATAGAAAGAGAAAGGAACAAATCACATAAGAAACATGAATGGTGTAAATACAATATATGGAAATCATGGATTTGTCAACAGAAGTTATAATTCATTTTCCCCATTGATGGACGAAAATATTGTACATGCTACAAATGTAGTTATCTTGGTCACAAAGCATGAGATTGTAGATATATGAATGAGAGATATATGACAACCACAATATGGAGAAGGAAAAGAGATTCAAACAATGAAGATTGTCGAATAGCATTAAACACTGAAGAGATGTAAAGAAGATGAATGGCACATAGACAATGGATGTTCTTCACACATGGCCAGGGATCAAGAAAATTCATCGACTTGAAGGGTGGCAATGTTGCGTTTGGAGATGACTCATCTACGAAATGGGAGGTGTGGTAGAGCTTGGAATAAAATGTAAAAGAAATAATCCCTATTGGTTGAAGACTTGAAAAATAATCTACTTGAAGAGTTAGTAAATGTGTGATCAGGATACACTCTTACATTTGACTCACAAAGCATTAAAATTAGAGAAAATAACTTAGGAAGATTGGTTGCAAGCACATGACAAGAGACTGAACAACATATACATCTAGACATGAAGAAGATAGGAGACATGAAATCACACAAAGGATTCCAAAGGAAGAAAAGTCTCAAAGAGACCAAGAAATAGGGATGAAGTATTGTTGGAGTTATACACGTGTTTTGAGAGGCGACAAGAGGAAGGTTTATCCTTTTACCCATTAAACTTCGGGGGAGAAAGCCATACCCTTTCCCATTGATGTCAAAGGGGAGATAAGTTGGGATGTGATGATTGGTGGAGCATGAGTGTTGCCATAAATGACAAAGAGATTGTTAGAACTATTGGAAATTTCGTTGTCATTGATATCAACCCTAGTCGTGAATTTTGGACGCAGGTATTAATGTATCTAGACATAAAGGAAAGTGCACATGCATATACAAGACCCATAAATGGATGGTATACATCATGTTGTTTCCATTGTTATGTGGCACATCACGTGGATCCCTCATGGTTGAGGAAAAATGAATTTTGAAGATGACAAAGTGAATTGAAGAAGGAAGTACATATGAGGCCACGAACATAATTAAAAAAAAAGAAATTACAAAAAAAAAAGTGTAGTTGACCCTTATGTTAGCAGTGAAATAAATAAATGGAATAAATAAATACCATCCTTTTTACATTCGATTACACAATTCTAATTTCGAGGGAATTAAGTAAAAGATGGGATTTCAAGGGAGGATGTAGTCTTTGGTGATGTGTTCTAAGGTATGTTATTTTCAGGTCATCTTACCATTTTCACTATAACTTTTTATAGAATTGATTCATATGGTTAAATTATTATGGTATTGAGAAGACATATCAAGGTACCTGTGGTAAAGTTTCAGCTCTTTAATACTATAATTGTGGAGATACACTGTGGAAGATAGGGTTTTACCAGTCCTGAAGCTAGTGTTAAGCAGCTGTGTTCACAGGTAAAAATAGTCATACCTTCTTCTAGAGAATACAAAATGATACGACCAATTCATTTTGAAATATTGGAATATAGTTTCTTATTATTGTGTTTTAGAATCTGATGTTAAATATTAGGCGTGGGGCATTCTTTACAAGTTTGCTCTCTAGAATAAAACGAAATTGAATAAAGTCTACCATTCTTATAAATTCTTTTTTGGGAGGATTCAAGGGGTGAAAATTGGAGGTTTAGGAGAGTACATTGAGTAATGTCTATAGGATCATGACTATTCAAGAATTGAATAATTAAAAGAAATTTGAAGAATCTCAAGCATTATCATGCTCTATATGATGGTTGTTAGTTGATAGGTGATGATTTAATGTAAAGTTTATTTTCTCTCATATATATTCTTAGATTGGAAGGAAGGAAGGAGCCTTGGGATAGAGGTCAACCCTCTCTTGATATTGGAGGATTGTATCTTCTATTGGAGTTTATCCCTCCTTTATATTTGGAAGCTATGCTCAGCCTTTGGAAGTCATTACTTCCCTTGAACAATAACTATTGATTATTTCTCATATATTATGCATGATGACCATTGCGATTGTATTGGTGTAACTCTAAGACTAGTATTCATTTCTCATTGGATATAGTGAATAGTTTAATTATAAGTTGAAAAGGTTTTAAAATTGTACTTGACAGTTTCACTCCCCTCTCGGTATCAACAAATATTGTATGTCTAGAAATAATTATGTTTACTCAACATTTTCCGAGAATGACTTTCCATTGTTGATCAACACATCTTTGTTGTTTTGAACTTTAAAGGAGTTGAGTTCTCTATCATGTTGGATGGAATAAAATGATGTCTTATTATCTTGTGAATGCTTCCTAAGGTATATATGGTTAAAGTTGAGTCTTGTTTCCTTTGTCAAATTAAATTCACAGGTCGATGCGAGGATCCATTTGTTCTTTGCCATTTAAATTTAAACCTGGGTGTGTAAGACCCTTTAGTCCGCGATATATTTTTGTGGTTATTGAATGAAATTAATATTCTATCCCCATCGTGACTGTGATGTGATTGTTATTAATCCTGGACCGATATTGGGAATTACTTTTATTTTCTTCTTCAATGAAAAGTTGTATATATATATATATATATATATATATATATATATATATATAATAGCATATGTATATATATATATATATATGTATATGTATATGTATGTATGTATATATATGTATATGATATATTGAGTTGATTTCTTGATTTTATTAGGAGTTTTGAAATGCGTCGATTTTTATGTTTGTTTGCAATGCCTCAATCACTACTATTGAAAATACCTGATTTTTATGTTGTTTGCAATACCTCAATCCTACTATTAATTCTTTTGAAGGATTAGAATGAATGAAAAATATATAAACGACAAATTTTAGTTATTTAAAACAACTGATCATCATGCAATCTGGGGAAAAATCCATGTTCCTTCAAGTAAATTATTACAATGAATTTCTAGTGCCTCTCGAAAGCTACCATTTTAATTGCTACCCAAGATTTTCCATTTTCCTTTTCATTGCTTCCTTAATTGTAAATCTGGGAAATTCATTTCATTGTGTTAGGATTTAATTTGAGAATGAAATTGGGGATATAACCATAGCCTGACCTCCTGCATGTCTTTGCAATCATTTATTGACCCTTCATTAAAGTTTAACCACTTCCGAAATGGATTCGTTGCCTGTAAATTTTAAATTCAAATTATCAGAAATTTTGTTTTGTTTCAAGGGTCAGATCAAGGGCCGGATCAAGGGTTGGATCGAGGGTCATATCAAGGGCCGGATAAAGGGTCAGATCAGGTGTCGTATTAAGTTTTGTATGAAATGTTTTTTTCTTGAAACTACAATGTTATTTAACATGTTCGTGTCTGGTTTTCCCATTTTCTAGTTAACTATTTTGTATTGATTTTCCACATTTTAAACAGTGGTAACATTCATAGAGTTAACACTAAGAAGGGGGAGGTTTTTAATTATTGATTGGCTTGTCATATACACATTCACTCACCTCTTACCTGTCGCTGCCACTTCTTGACAGACCCTGCATCAAATTATTGTCCCTCCCTCTAAGCTATACAATTAATAAAACAATGTTTTTGTTGCACTTAAAATTAATTTAAATTATCAGAAATAAAGTGTCAGATGGAGGGCCGAATTAAGTGCCTGATGGAGGATTGGATTAAGTTTCATATGGAGTACCATATTAAGTGTTGGATGGAGGGTCATATTAAGTGTCGAATGGAGTGCCAGATTGAGGTCTGGAACGAATTTCAGTTTTTTTTGCACACCAAATCAGGGGTTGGGATAGGTTATGGAACTCCTTTTTGTTCCTTACTATGAATATGTGATTTAGACTCTGAACATTATTTATTTATATTCAATTAAGATTTTTCTTCCTAAACTTTTAAACGGATTTACAAGTTAGCATGTGAGTGATTTATTTATGGTTTAATAAGACATGGTTATCTTAATTATTAAATGGATACGTAGGGTAGTTGACTTCTACCATTTACTTATTACGGTTTTTCTTCCCTTAACTCCTTTAATGAATTTTTAAGATGGAAATTGCATTCTTATATATGGTTGAAATAAGATTTGGTCTTCCTTAATATCTTGAATGGAATTGTAAGTTGACATTGGATTCTTATATTAGTGTTGGGTCTTCCCTTAGTTATTTTAATTAGGTTTATAAGTCAACATGAGGTTCTTTATTTTTATTGTTCAAATAAAACTTGAACTTATTTAATTATTCTTATATATGGATATGCAATATAGCATATAATTTATCTTATCTAACTCTTAATTATGGGTTTGAACTTCTTATAGTTTATTGTGATGGAAATGTAAGGTAGTTTTGGAATCTTTCCATATTGCTTGTTATGAGTTGATATTATTAGTTCCTTAAATGGATATGTGATTAGTTGAAATATTGATATATTACTTGTTATGATGAGATCAACTTATAGTCTTATACTTGGATATGGGGGTTGGTGCAACACCTTATATTGTTTAGTATGATGTTGACCTCTTTAATAGTTTTAAATGGTTATGTAATATAAGAAAGTATGGATATGATATGTATGGCTCAAGGAATATTGTGTAAATGTGTTGAACCTGCACAAAATAGATCTAGCTAAACAATAATACATACATTTGCAGAGAAAATTGGAGAACGAAGAAGAAGGAGAGAAAGAATGAAAGAATTATCATTAACTGTTGTGAATAATGAATACTTTACACATGATATACTCAATATAACTCAATGAGTGTGCACCGGAGGACAACCAATGCGCCATAGTGGTGGTCTAGAGTGATCTATAAACACACCAACAGTTACGGGAGTGAAATTCCACTTAGTCTAGTCTCTCAGGCAATTACGGGAGTGAACTGCCACTTAGTTGAGTTAACTAGCCAACTAGTCTTTAGTTAACTGACTAAACAGAGAGTAGTGAGGAGTTAACTCGGGGAATCAAGGGTAATGCGCCATTATGGTGATGACACCAAGGAAATTTTGAATTAGCATGGTGATGATCCCAATGTTGGATGGTGACAAAACCAATGCAGCATCTAAACTCAACTCAACTAGTCAAATTGAAGTGTCAACTGAAAGAGAATATTCTCCAGGTGGAACATTCTCCCTTAAAATATAGGAGACTAGATAATGATTAATTATGACTAATAAACAAGGAAAAACCTTAGGAAAAATAAATCCTAGGTGTGTGTGAAGTAACTCCAACACCCCCCCTGAACATCACTATGGTGAAAATAAAGAATGGGTCCCGACAATGAGGCCATGTTAGGTACCCAAATACAAAAGATACACTGAAAATAAAGTGAGGAAAGAGGTAAAACCTCATGGGAAAACCCCCCCCTCTAGGTACAATGTATGTAAAAAGAAGAACTACAGTTGCTAGGCAACTGTGTCCTTCACTCCAAGATGACTTCATAGAGAATGGAACTTCTGCTCAGTGAAGGTATTAGTGAATATATCTACCGTACTGACTATGAATTTGAGTCATGTGATTCCTTTGAATCAGAACTCTCATCTAAAGAAGAGTTGGCATGTGCATGCTCATCATCTCGGACAGGTGGAAGAATGAAGGTGTCTGCATGCGGCTGTTGAGGTGCATGCGAGACACTTTCCTCAAATTGGACACTATGATCAATGATGAGTCGGTCGAAGAAAAGAAAAATAAGCCAATATCCCTTCACACCATCAGGGTATCCAACAAAAATGCACTCAGTTCTCTGTGAATCAAGTGCCTTCCTCTTTTTAGAGGGAATTCTGGCCCATGCATGTGAATTGAAAATACGAAAGTGGGTCACTTCCGGTTTGAGTCCGCTCCAAGCCTCATAAGAGGTCTTATCTTTGAAATATATATGGGGAGATCTATTTTGGATGTATGTTGCACAGTTAAGTGCTTTGTCCCATAGTCTATGTGGTATATACTTTCCATGCAGCATGCAAGATGCCATCTCCTTTAGAGATCTATTTTTCTGCTCAACAACTTCATTTTGCTGCGGAGTATAGGGAACTGTATGTTGTAACTAAATCCTTGCCTCATGGAAAATATTATCGATCTCATGATTCAGATACTCTCCCCCATTATCATTTTGAAGGACTTTGATCTTCTTTTCAAACTGTGTCTTGACCAAGGCTTTGAAATCTTTGAGGTGTTGAAAGACCTCATATTTTTTCCTGAGAAAGTAGATCCATGTAAAATGTGAGAAATCATCAACAAAAATGAAAAAAAACCTCGTGTTGTTGATGGATGGATGCAGAAAAGGACCCATAAGTTCACTATGTATCAGATCTAAAGGTTTCGAAGCTCACTAAGACTTTCCTTTGTCAATTTGTTCTTGAGGGTGTTTCCCGAGAATACATCCCTCACACACTCCCTTGGAGAAATGGATGTATGGTAGACCATCAACCAATCTTTTCTTGCTAAGATGTTGCATGTATCTGAAATTCAAATGTCCAAACCTTTCATGCCATATTCTACTATTTTCATCAGCATGAGTAAGTAGTAAAGAAGAATCAGGTTCAATGAATTCATAAAAAGTATACAATCTAGACTAATGATTTAACTCACTGGTAGCAACCTTGGAGTTGGTTTGCATGTCGTAGATGTCCACAAAATTTTGTGTGAATATGAATTTCTTTTCGGTGTCAGAATTCTTCATCTGATACATGAAGAGAAGGTTGACAAAAATTTTGGGAATCTGCAACACATTCTCTAAGCTTCCATTGGTGAGTTCAATCCTTCCTTTGTCGGTGACTCTGACGGAACTGTTATATCCCATCAGAATGGGAGGAACTTTGCATGCATCCAGAGAAGAATATACTACTTTTGAGGTAGCCATGTGATGTGATGCACCTGAATAAATGATCCAAACATCGGGAGAGGAGTTGATGGAAATCAAGGAATGGCTAGAGGGACAGAATGCTAAGAAAAATCTACACCAAATTCGGTGAAGGGTTTTGTGTACCCTTACTTCTTCAAATGTTCATGATATTTTCATTTATATTTATATTTAGATTTCTTATATTTGTGTCTTCCATCATGCACAGTGAGTTCATGCACCCTTGGGCCTTTGATTGTGCCCATGTTGATGAGATTGGTTGTTTATTGAGTCAGGGATTCGATAAATTCCTCAAGAGAAGGCATCTTCCAGGTGGCTCTAGAGGTGAATTTGAAAGTATGGAATGTGTATATGAATACAAATAATTCAGGACCAATCTTGGAGAGAATGGTGAGAACCATTTGTTTCTCCTCCTTTGATTTATCAACCCTGCAAGCTTTGAGTTGTGACAGTAAATCCTGGAATTTTGTAAATAAATATTGGATATTATAGAATATATTTGGATACAATGTGAGAAGCTCCACATACATCATGTGTCCCCTCATCTCATCTTGTTTTCAAAATATCCCTTCCAATATGGTCCAGGCTTCATTGGGAGTCTTACAGGAAAATATATGAAAAAGGAGATCGGGAGAAATAAGACTGCAAATTGTTCCGAGTGCCTCATCCATGCGATTTAAATACTTGGATTTATCTATGGCTGATGTTGGTTTTGTATCTGTACTCAATTTTAACCTATACAAACCTCTAGTTCATATATATATGGTTATTTTCTCCTTCCATGTAAAATAGTTGTAAGGTGTAAGAATGAATTCTTTTTGGAAATCCATCTTTCCGTTGTCTTTAATCTTTTGTACCTGCAAAAACATTTGGTGTAGATTTTGCTTAGAATTCTGTCGACTCTAATACCATGTAAATGTGTTAAAACTGCACATAATAGATCTATCTAAATAACTATACACACATTTGCAGAGAGAATTGGAGAAAGAAGAAGAAGGAGAGAAAGAATGAAAGAATTCTCATTAACCATTGTGAATAATGAATAATTTACACATGATATACTTAATATAACTCAATGAGTGCACACTGGAGGAGAAACAATGCACCATAGTGGTGGTCTAGAGTGTTCTGGACACACACCATTAGTTACGGGAGTGAACTACCACCTAGTCTAGTCTCTCAGGCAGTTACGGGAGTGAACATCTGCCTAGTTGAGTTAACTAGTCAACTAGTGTTTAGTTAACTCATTGAACATATATTAGCGAGGAGTTAACTCAGGGAATCAAGGGTAATTCACCATTATGGTGATGATACCAAGGAAAGGTCGAATTAGCATGGTGATGATCCCAATGTTGCATGGTGACAAAACCAATGTAGCATCTAAACTCAACTCAACGAATCAAACTGAAGTGTCAACTGAAAGAGAATATTCTCGAGGTGGAATATTATCCCCTAAAATACAGGAGACTATATAATGACTAATTATGACTAATAAACAAGGAAAAACCTTAGGAAAAATGAATCCTAGGTGTGTGTGAAGTAATTCCAACAGATTGATCTTCTTATGATTTCCTAAAATTTATAAATGAACAGGTAAAGTAATACATAATCTTCACATATATTGTTAATAAGGTTTGGGTATTCTCATGGTTCATTTAAATGGTGTGCATGCAACTTGAAGCTTGTTATTTCTAATTATGAATGATTTATTATGGTTAAAATGGTACTGTTAACACTCTGTAAATTCCCAGAGGTTGTCAGAGTAGAAGAAATTTATAAGAGGTAGCTTTATCCAACCACTTTGAAACTGGAATCTAGCCCTACTACTTTCAGAGAGGGATCTCTCTGTATGATTTAGCTGTGTTTTAACTTTGAGATATTAGGCTAGTTAAAAAAAAAATATTGAATGGTTTGTTTTGGTTAAGTTGGTTAAAAAGGTTTTTGCGCCTCCTTTGGGCTATGGGGTCTGTATTATAAAGATAGAAGTCTAAACATAAATAAAAAGATTCTTTTCACAGGGAAAGATAATGCATTCATTGGATTCTTTAGCAGTAAAGTGATGAATAGCACAAAAGACGAGAATATCAATTAAAGTAAAGAAGCATTTAAGAATTTCTTCACTGCAATATCAGAAAGATAAACATTAAGATCTTTCAAAGCTGGAAAAAGGGTATACAAAGATAAATCTTGCAACATGCACTACTTTTAAAATATTAGATTAGAAAAAAATATGAAAACTGAGGGAGAAAAACATTTAACATAGAGAGGAAAACATCACCAATGAATAACACGTGAGAATCCTGTGAAACATCTCTTTGTATTACTGGAAGATCTCTTGATAAAAATTACAGTCTTTCTAGCTTACAGGGTGTAAAGATCAACCCTTGGTACTTCAAAGTTTGAAGTATTTATAAGAAAAAATTACATACGATCCTGTCATTAAAGATCAGGACGTGGCAGTTCTAAATTTAGCTAACTAACTCAACAAAATAAAAAAATTCAGGAACTGTTTGATGACGTGTTGGAATCTTCATGTTGATTTTGGGGTAAACCATTGGTGAGTCCTCTGCACGACCTCGTCTGATTGGATAGATGACTGGGCTTGGACACCTCATCTCCTACTCGATCAGATTGCATAACTCTTCCCATCGAAGGTTACTGGTAGCGCTGACTTTGAGCAATCTTTCGTATACTTCATCCATCTCTGTATACTTGGCAAAAGTTGGCTTGATGATGAAAATGTATTCGATCTTATGTTGTATGCTTATGTCTGACTGGAAAGCTTCTAAGAATGCCTTGCTTGTGATACTGCTCTATATTCCTAAGAATTTCGAACTATCTTTAGCTATGGTGGCTAGTTTCTTTTTATAATCAGAAAGTGTCATTAACTTGTCATTTATGACCATTAAGCCAGGGAGGCCTTTCTTTTGCAGAGCTTCAATTTTGCTGAAAAATCTTTGCACTCCTATGTCCATAGCCTGGACGTTTTCCTCCATTTGTAGCATCAATCCTCTTTTAGTCAGGACCCTCTTGACCTCAAGGATGGTTTATGTCCTATCTTCAATTTTCAAATCCTTTAACTCTTCTCTGGTTTTTGAATTCAGGAATTTAATGATCTCGGTGGCTTATGTGGGCATCTCTCCCAATTCTCCTCTTATCTTTTCAATCACCTACTTGCTTCTTTGCACCAATTCATTCTGCTCGAATATGATTTGTACCATAGGCCATATTTCATTTATGGATTTGGAGATATCCATCTAGACACTTTCCTTGACCTCATCAAGTGTTTTGTCTTCCACTGTTTTCTTTTGAAGTTGTTGCAATTCCTGTTTGAGCTTGTCTGATGTTTGTTTCTCCTTTGAGTAACTCATTTGGTAAGAGGAATTGAGTTCCTAAAGTTTCTCAACCTCCTTTTTAAGTCTGCTAATCTCTGTATATTGCAAATTCATCTCTTCCATGGATTTTTCCAGTTCTACTATCTTCTCCAGAGATTTCAGTGGAGTTGCTTAGGGAATTCCCGCTGTGGATGTTGTGCTTACTCATGTGAGTGGAACTGCACTCAATGGAATGACTTCCATAGGCTTTGATTGTTTCTTCTCTTTCAATAACATTTCCATTTTTTCTTCCATCTCTTTCAACTATGCATCATGCTCCATAATCAACCTGATTATCTCATCCTTTTCCCCTTCTGTCTCAGCTATCTCCTTTGTGTGTGCATCTTCCATTGGTGGCAGTTTTAACTGTTTCCTCAGAGATTCTATATCGACATTTTTCTTTTTAAGTATCTCCTCAACTGCTTTCACATTTGAGGGGTCATACCCGATCTTGCAGACCAATTCTTCCAACGTCTTAATTATGTTATCCTTTGCAAAGGATGATATATTTTCTAATTTCAGCTGCATCTGGACATTGCTCAGAGATACCTGTAATTTAGTGGCTGCAGTAGAAGAATTTGCCAACATGGAGAAAATCATTTCCCCAGTTTTCCTGTGCAGATCCATTTGATCAGCAAGATGCACATCCCTAGTATGAAACTTGAATGTTGCCCTTTTGTAATCAGTGATTACTTTCGGGTCTGGAACCTGTGCCTACAAAAATTCCATGTGCATTCTACCCTTCTCGGTATCGAATGTGGACAACAGTCTATGTTGTGTTGTTGATGTTTGTTTCCAAAATTCATCATATGTATTGTTGGTCAACGTCTGATTTTTCTTTTTGATCAGGTCATACTTCTCAAAAATACTCAACTTTGGTCCTGATTTACTCAGCTGGTCGACTGGTGGAGAATTCGTGGGCTTCTTCGGCACAATGGTAGACATGATTTGCTTGTTGCTTGTCCTGAGAAGTGACCAATCATCTTTCATAGTTGCAGTGGATTGGATTTTCTTTTCACCAGTTGTTTCACGTGTAAGATTGGTTTTTGGCCTTTTGGTGTGTAATTGGAGATCTTCAGTTGAGACTTTAGTGATGGAAGGTGAAGTATCCTTCCTGTGTATTTTCTCCTTGGGAACCTGTGGTGTAGTAGTCTGTGAGATGATGACCGAGGGGTCCTGTTGTTATATCTCGACCAAAGTGGTCGGCTCCCATTCTGTATGATTTGTGAACTTCTCTATCTCAGGCTTGGGTGTATGAACATATTGGACATTTTTTTTTTAATTCTCATCTCAGAAATTATCCCGCATGGATCATAGTGCCATATGAAACTAACAAAAAACTTCATTTCTTTCAATAGTCTGTCTTCTTCCTCCCTGGTGCCTCGGTCATTGCAGATGAAAGACCCTATTTTCCCTTTAATTCTAAGATGTTGTTTCTTTTTCAGAGACACAAAATGTATGTCATTTGAGTTAATCATTTTCCTTATGTATTCCAGGGAAAATATCCTCATGGGTAAATACTTCGGCAATTTGTATGGAGCCAACTCTCATCCATATACCCTAATCCCGGTGTGGTTTTGGTAAAGATACCAGTCTCCAGTTTTTGCAAGGTCTAAGAGGTGTAAAATCCTCTGAATCTCCTCATTTATTCTCGGTTCAGGTCTGCCATTGAGCATGCTCACCACTGGATGGTAGAATTTCTTGATAAACTGTTTGAAGATGAATTCTGTAGAATTTTGTCTGAGTAGCGAAGTCCAAGTTGTTACCTCCTGTGACTTCCCATCCTTGTCCATATTCTGCATTGAAAAGGAGAACTTGTCTGCTTGAAAGAAAGTGAACATGTAGGCTAGTATTAAAGAATACCAGAACATGCCTTATGAGGAAAAATTTAAGAACTGCTCATGAATATTGTTCACCGGGAATGTGTTGTAGTCGAACTACGTGGTGGGTCTTTCTTCTGTGGAGAAAATGGATAGAAAACCCAATATGGGATCATCCACGTATTGGTCGAAAAAATAACCCAGCAAAGCACAGAGCCATGAAATGATTTGGTTTCGATTTACTTAGAACAGGGTGGAAGGGTACGGGGGATTTGTCTTGGGGAGCTAAGTAGCCTGAGGGAGGAAAAGCTCAAAAATCTAGGCTCTCTGAGGGAATGATAGTTTCTAGTAAATCTCTGTGATGATTTTGAGGTTGAAAGGGGAGGCAGATTCATTTCTGGGTATCTGCATCATCTAATCAATGGCCTTAGGTGTGATGAAGAAAAGAATTTCTCCTGATGAAGCTAGTATGGCTCTCTGGTTGGGGATGTAATAAGCCTAACATTTGAGGGTGAACTCAGGGAAATGGTGGACCTGGGGGAAAAGATACAGAGGAAGTTTGGACTCCCAGAGCCCAATTTCATCGCTCTGATCTGAGAAAACATCCTTTAGCCATGACTGCAAATCCGCTAAATCAAATTCGCACCTGGTGTCTATGATTAAATGATCTTTGTCGACCAAGTGGATCCTTTCGAGGTCAAAAAGAGGCTAGATTAAAGGATTTTCCTTGGCTTCTTCTCTCTTTGATTTTGGTACCATCACTGTGAAAATACCTACAAGTCAAACAAAACGTTAGTGGGGATGAATATGGCTTTGGACAGTTGAATGGAACAGAGGTAAGATAGGGATAATATCTCTGGTGCAAGGACAAAGTAAGCAATGGGAGAAATGAACGAAAGGAGTGGTTTTGAGTAAATGGATACCCGTTGGGCATGGGGGACATATCAGCAAGCTAACAGATAAGTTGTCCAGTAATAAATTGCCAACGGGTCTTTTGGAGTGTGAGATGGCAGGTAACAATGAATGACCAATATGATCGGGTGATGTGGAGGGTGTTGATTGGGAATTTACCATGATGAAGGGACTTGTAACATGTGAACAGGGGGAGTGGACTAACAAAGTTATGAGATGTGACCCTTAGGGAACAAGTGGAAAATGATGTCATGAGGTGATGGGGGCTATGTCAGAAAGCGATAAGCGGTACATGGTGGGAGTCTGGACCAATGGATCTCTGCCACGTAGAGAAGGGGGGCCGCCAGAGAAATCACTCCATTCCTGACC
>SNQJ01S0005585.1:276643-287766 GCA_010110895.2 Picea sitchensis
TACCTCGGTCATTCATCTGTGCATTGTATTTAATCTATGAGTGCAAAATCGTTTTTTCTTTGAAAACTTAGGATAAGCACTTTAAGTGGGTTTGTCCAAGCTTTCCCTGTTTTTATCACCATGGGGTTAGACATTCAACTTTCAAACATCAAATATAGGGTTCAACATCGATCATCATGCCTGTTTTATTGAGATAAATAAAACTTCCCTATGCTCTAACCTAATTACCTATGAAATTTATCCCAGATTAAACTGTTGGACTAAGAAATTACTCTATCCAAGGGTTATTTGACCAAGATTAGGCAGTTTGGTCAAATTTATTCACTAGCTAACCTAATTTGCTTGGCTAAGACTAAACAGTTTAGCCAAGCTTATTCACTACTCCTATCAACATCAATTTAAAAGGACTTGGCCATGTTTAAACTGTATGAACCAAGTCACTGTAATTGCATGGGGCTCTATCCAATTTCTTTTATGCCCTCTTTTATTCTTTTTATTTCTTTTCTTTTTCTTTTTCTTTTTCTTTTTCCTTCTTTTCTTTTATTTTTCTCAAATTATTTGCAGAATGAAAAATCATTTGACAATCAAAACAATAAAAGGATAAAATTTTCAGTCACTAGTTGATCCTATAAATTGTAGGGTTATAACAGCGGCTCCACCTGGTGATGGTACTCTCCTTGTGAAGTGCCAAGAATCCTATTTTTTGATGTTCTGAAAAAATTTCTCCACAATTGCCTTTGTTGTTTGATTTGTTTTATTTTTTAAAGTTTGATGATAATGTTCAATGGCTTAGGGCCTTCTCTGCGGGCTTCAACCATTTGATCAAAATTATTCACTCAAAAACTTGTAAGCAAAATGAAATGATTTGTACAATGGAAAGGTGTGACTCGAGGTCCCTACTGAGGAGGTGAGTAGTGATTCAACATTCTTCCATTCACAGGTCCTCCTGGAAGATTGGTCCCATCGTTGTTGTTGAGAAAGAAAGCATTATTTCTTCTAAATGCATGAATTGTGTAAGGTCCCTTCCATAAACTATTGAATTTTCCATGCTTCCCCTTATATTTATTCTGAGCATCCCATCTTAGAACCAGGTCACCTAGCTCAAAGTCATCCTCTTTAGTTCTTTTATCAAAGATCTTTTTTATGCTCTCCTAGACAACCTGAGTTTTGTTGTATACTTCTTCTCTGGACTATTGCAAGTGGATCATCTTGTTTATCCTTCTTTGAGAGTCGTTCGGCTCGGCTTGCATCTCTTGTAGTAGTTTCATGACAGGAATCCCTAAGGAGGTAGGGAAAACTTCTTCAGTGCCATAGACCAACTGATATGGAGACATACCAATTGACCTCTTGGTGGTCATTCTGTCGACCCACAATGTGAAAACCAGCTTGTTATGCCATGACTTTTTGTTTTCTTGCAATGTCTTCTTAATAATGTTCACCAGGGTTTTATTGGATGAATCCATTAGCCCATTTCCGTGAGGGTAATAAGCTGTGGAATGTCCCAAACTGATATGATAATGGTTGCAAAAAATTATGAGCTTCTTGGATTGGAAAGAAGCTGCATTGTCAGTTATAATTTTCCTTGGACACCCAAAACGAGACAAGATATTATTTTCTAAAAATTTAATAATGACAAAATCAGTAGCTTGCCCACTTGGTACAAATTCGATCCATTTTTTGAAATAGTCCATAGCAGTCAGAATCCACCTGTGCTTGCCCAAAGAGGGAGGATGTATTTATTCGATAAAGTCTAATCCCCATTGCTGGAAAGGAACTTCAACAGAGATTGGTTTCAGGGGCAAAGGGAGGAGCTTCCTTTTTCCCTCGAACACTTTACATTTATGACACGAAGTCACCTTCTGATGCACATAAGAAAATAGTGTAGGCCAATAGAACCCATCTCTGAGAATTTTATTAGATGTGGTCTTCTAGCTCAGGTGACCACCACAGTCTCCTGCATGAAAATCCTACAAAACTTTGTCAGCTTCAGCCTTTAACAGACAATTCAAAAAAATACCTCCAAGATCCTTCCAATATAGATTACCTTCTAGAATGCAAAATTTTAGTGCTTTCAATTTCAAAAACCTAGCTTTAGTTTTGGTCAGACCAGGGGGAGCTTGTAAGTTATGCAAAACAAATATTAGGTTTGCGTACCATGGAGAGTTCATAAATACCTCTTTCACACTTGGAGTCGCCTACTCTCCCTGTTCATCTACTGCAACTAAGAAATTAATATCAAGAGCATGGAAAGGATTCCACCATTAACTTTGCTAGACCTTGACCTTTAATCAGTTTAGTAGGCTTAATCTCTATGTCATAATCCAGAATTATAGAAATCCATTTTCCTCTTCTGCCATCTGGATTGTCCTAGGTTAAAATATTCTTCACTACTACGTTCGAAACGTATGCGATGGTGTGGGAATGGAGAATATATAGTTTAAAATCCTTTATGGATTTTACTAGGGAAAAAGCTTGTTTCTCCATTATTTTATAATTCAAAGAAACATCTCTCAAACATTTACTGAAAAAGGATATGGGCTATTCATACCCTTCGTTGTTTTTCTATAGAAATACTGTTGCAATGGTATGTTCAGAAGCGAAAGAGAAAAAATAAAAGTCCTTGGTGAAGTCAGGACTGATCAAGACTAGAGCCTATGTGAGTGCATGTTTAACTTGTTCAAAAGACTGCTTGGATTCAGAGTCCCACTTTATTTTTTTGTCCCTTTTTAACATGTTGGTGATGTTCCTGAGAAGCTCAACCAGGTTAGGTATGAATCTTCTCAAAAAGTTTATCTTTCCAATGAAGGATTGTAACTCTTTGATATTCCTTGGGTGTTCCAGTTTCTGAATGGATTCTATTCTACTGGGATCTATATTAATTCCTTCCTTAGAGATTATGTGCCCCAACAGTTTACCTTCCTTTAATCCAAAAAGTATTTTCTTAGGATTTAGAGAAATCCCAAATTTCATGCACTTTTCAAACACTCATCTGAGATGTCGTAAGTTCTCGTCATTGGATTGGGAATAAACAGTTATGTCGTCCAGATAAATGACAATAAATATTCCAAGTTCTTCCACAAAAGTGATGTCCATCGATCTTTGGAAAGTTGCCCCAGCATTCATCAACCCGAAAGGCATTTTCACGTACATGAAGGTACACCAAGGTGTTGTGAAGGTTGTTTTCTCTTGATCATATGGGTGAACGAGAACCTAGTTATATCCTGAGAAACCATCTAGTAAGGAGATTCGGATGGATCCAACTACCTTTTGTAATATATGGTCCATTTTTGGAAGTGGGTAGTTTTCATTTAGGGAAACCTTGTTCAGGTTTCGGAAATCAATGCAAAGCCTAATTTCCCTAGTTTTCTTTCTGGTCAGGACTAGATTTGAAACCCATTTGGAAAATCGTAAAGGAACTATGATTTTAGCATCATACATATTTTTGATTTCTTTTTCTATCAGGGGAGGTAACTTGGAATTGATTCTCCTAAGTTTCTATCTGAAAGGTTTTTGATCTTCTTTTATCGGGATCCTATGTTGAATGATGCTTGTGTCATAAGATTTCAAGTCTTCATAACCCCAAGAAAAAATGTCCGCATATTCCTTGAAATGTTCAATGTATTTGAGTTTCTGATCAAGAGGTAAGGATTTGGAAAGTTTTACTATCCTGGGTTTATCTTCTATCCCTATGTTACAGTCTTCAACCTCTTTCCCACTGGCTTCAATTTTAGGTTTTTTAGCTACATCATTAAAATCAAATAAGTCTTCTAACGGAACTAAACCCCTAGGTAAAACATTACTCTTTAAATGCAAAACGTCAGAATCTATCTCATCTTCACCTAATTCTTCTGAATCTATTTTATTTACACTATTATTTCCAGAAACAGATTTATTTACATTTTCATCATCGTTTTCTAAGTCTATGTTTGTACACTCGAAATCATTTTTACATTGTAGAAAATCTTCAATTTGGTCATCGTTCCCAAATACTTGCTAGTATCTGATATTGTCCGTGACAGTCAGTCTGCACTTTACCTCCACTGTGTATGGGCGAGTGGAACAAAAAGGTATCTTGCATGTAGCTGATGATGTAGCTAAACCATCTGCTAAATTTTTTTGTCCCCTAGACATCACCTACAAATCAACTTCAGTGAAACATTGAAGGGCGTCCAACACAGTGTTTCTATAAGCTCTAAGCCTGGGATGTTTTGTTGCATACTCACCTTTAATTTGTTTGATAATTAATTTAGAATCGCCTCTTACCATGATTTGTTTGGCACCAACCTTCTTTAGTAGTTTCAGGCCCAACATCAAATCTTCGTACTCAGCTATGTTGTTAGTGCATTGAAAATTTAGTTTGTAAGAATGGTTTTCCAAATACCTGGATTTGTGATTGTGCAACCAAACTCCTTCTCCAACTCCTTCTTTTCTTACAACTCCATCGAAGTCCATGCTCTAGAAATTTGTTGGCAATTCTTCACTTATTACGAGTTGCTTCCCTTTTGCCTCTATGATTTATTGGCCTTCGTTTGGGTCAAATGTATCTTCTTCCATCTGAGCGATTTGTTCTCCCATATCACTGTCATTATATAGGATGAAGGAATCTAGATCAGAGTGAGAAAAGTACAGAGGGTAATTATGGGGTTTTTCCTGGCTGTTGACCATATATTTCATCAGCATCTCTTTGTACAGTCTTCTCTGTTGTCCAAATATTGGGATGGTGGCGTATGACATATCCAACTGCAATGTGCCTTTCAACTTGGTCCCGCAAGACCTGGACAACAACATACCATATTTCATGGGAATGTTTGTGACCACAACATCCATAACCATGCTTTTTGCTGGAATCTGAACTAGGGTGATACATAGGTCCTTGATCAACCCGATACATTTGACTTTGTTAGAGTCAAAAGTGTTTAAATCCTTGTAAGGTCTGGTGACCTCAAGTCCCAGTTTTTCCATAACTGCTTTAGGCATCAGGTTATGAGAAGCACCCGAATCTAACATAGCATTGTGCAGAATCAGGTCATGTATATTAAGGTTGATGTAAAAAGGGGCGAAAACACCAGTGTCGGTCTGACCATCAACTTCAGGGCCAAATAGGAGTTCAGGTTGATCCTCAGTAAGATTTACCGTGTCTGAATGATTCGTCGATCCAATGGTTAAGGCCTTTGTGCCTATATCAGGCTCAATGCTTAGTGCTTTGATCACCTGAGATCGAAAAACGTTCTTACTCATCAACTCAGAAAGGGGAATGGGAATTTTCACTTTGGCTAATTCCCCTTCAAGGATGAACGGAGTAGGTGCTCTGCTTTGGCTCAACAATTATGATCTGTCCACCATAGTTTTTTGGGCGGAAGTATTTGGTCAGTTGGTTGATGAAACCTTAGTCTGCATTGATATTTGTAAAATTATAGGGTTTCTTTTTGTTAGAGTTTCAACATTACCTTTCTCGGGGATCTTCTTGGTAGAAAGATCAGGAGCTTTCTTGGTTTCGACTGTTTTCTTCGTTTCGGTTACCTTTTTTGGGGGATTTTCATCTGCCTTTTTACTTCACAGATTGTACTGCCTATGTACCTCCATAATGGAATTTTCAAATGCCTGTTGTTCAGTCTCTTTGGATTCCTCACTCACCTCTGTTTGAGAAAGAAGGAAAAGTTCTTTCTCTTCCTGAGTAAGGAAAATGGCTTCATTATCGTGAATGCCCATGAGGTTTATGTGTGTGTCCTATAATTATTCAATTACCTCCTCACCTTCATCGGCATAATTTTCCTGTAGGAGTGGTCTTATTTGTTGATTCGGACCCCTATGTTCTCTTTGATCCCTAGGATCTCTCTACCTAATTTGAGGAGGATTTCTTCTGAAGTTAGGATTCTGAATTTGTGGAGCAAGTTGGTTTTTTCTAGGAGGATTTCTTTCATCTACAGTAAGTCTTTCCATCATCCTTTCCATTGCTCTAGCTAAGGAATCCAGTTTGGCATCAGAAGAAGATGTGGAAGGTTCCTCTTTAATCGTGACTCTCCTCTTCATCCTCTACCATGCCCTTTTAGCCAGTAGGTTGGCCTCTACACTTATCGCACTTTTCTACATGTCCTCCAAGGTGGTGGAGTTTCTTTCCCTTAATTGATATGACATATCAGCGTTGAAACCATCAGGGAATTTTATCAGTGCCAAACCTTGTGGGGGTTTAATATCAGTTGGAATTGCATTATACAAATTGTTGAAGCGGGTGCAGTAGTCTTGTACTGTCTCTCCTTGATTCCTTCTGATGTTTTCATATTCTGACAAGATCTGGAGAGGGTTTTTTTTACCTCCCATCTATCCAGAAAACTTCTTTGAAATGTCGTAAGGTCAACCACTGAAGCATCACATAAGCCTTTGTACCATTTCTTAACATCCCCAGTAAGACTCTACGCAAAAAGTCTCATTTGAATGTCAGCTTCATCCACTTCCTGCAAGTCAAATAGTCATTCATTTTATCAACGTGTTGTTATGCGTTCAAGGGTCCTGTACCATCGAACTATGGGAGTCTCATTTGATAGTCCTGGGGCATGTCGTGTAAAGGTGAAACCAACACCAAGGGAGCATATCTAGCTTCCATGATAGGTGGAGGGGGTGGGACAAAAACCTGAATGATAGGTGGGGTGGTGGGAGAAAATGAGGAGGATGAGGGACTAGCTAGCACAGAGTGAGTGGTTTGAGGTTTTGCAGTGGGAGATAGCATTTCAGGGATCTGGGGTTGTAGAATGGTTTTATATAAAACGGTTTCAGTCACAAAGCTATCAGATTTCATTCTAAACAAGCTTTGTTCAAAAATGGTGTCACAATCGAGATCTTGAAGGGCAACAAGTTCCTTTGGAAGAGAAGGGGACTATGACTCCCTAAACCTTCTGCAATGGTTTTCTTTTTGAGTAACTGTTATGGATTATCAGTTGCTATCACAGGTTCCGGGTCTGGGTGGGATCGAGTATAAGCTCTTTTAGGAGCCAGATTTCTTAATTTTTATATATTTTTATTTTTATGAATCTGAAAATATTATGTACAAGCATTTAACAACCTTTGAACATTATTTCTTTCTCATATTTATAATTTTTTCAGAAACAAGATTTTCTTCTAGGGAAAAAGAAAACATGGGGTTGAATGTTTGTTCAGTTCCCCAGTATAGTCGCCACTATGTTAACACTCTGTAAATTCCCATAGGTTGTCAGAGTAGAAGAAATTTACAAGAGGTAACTTTATCCAACCACTTAGAAACTAGAATCTAGCCCTATTAGTTTCAGAGAGGGATCTCTCTGTATGATTTAGCTATGTTTTAACTTTGAGATATTAGGCTAGTTAAACAAAATAAGATTGAATGGTTTGTTTTTTTTAAGTTGGCTGAAAAGGTTTTTGCACCTCCTTTGGGCTATGGGGTATGTATTATAAAGATAGAAGTCTAAATAGAAATAAAAAGATTCTTTTCACAGGGAAAGATAATGAATTCATTGGATTCTTTAGCAGTAAAGTGATGAATAGCATAAAAGATGAGAATATCAATTAAAGTAAAGAAACATTTAAGAATTTCTTCACTGTAATATTAGAAAGATAAACATTAGGATCTTTCAAAGTCAAAAATAGGGTATACAAAGATAAATCCTGCAACATGCGCTACTTTTAAAAGATTAGATTAGAAAACAATATGACA
The DNA here is from genome assembly GCA_010110895.2 of Picea sitchensis. Taxonomy (NCBI): domain Eukaryota; kingdom Viridiplantae; phylum Streptophyta; class Pinopsida; order Pinales; family Pinaceae; genus Picea; species Picea sitchensis. Next base: position 284,328 of record SNQJ01S0005585.1, read on the forward strand.
ACTAAGCGAGAAAAATATTTAACATAGAGAGGAAAACATCACCAATGAATAACACATGAGAATCCTGTGAAATGTCTCTTTGTATTACTAGAAGATCTCTTGATAAAAATTACAGTCTTTTTATCTTACAGGGCGTAAATATCAACCCTCGGTACTTCAAAGTTTGAAGTATTTATAATAAAAAATTACATACGATCCTGTCATTAAAGATCAGGATGTGGCAGTTCTAAATTTAGATAACTAACTCAACAAAATACAACAATTTAGGAACTGTTTGATAATGTGTTGGAATATTCATGTTGATTTTGGGGTAAACTGTTGGTGAGTCCTCTACATGACCTCGTCTGATTGGATAGCTTCCTGGGCTTGGACACCTCATCTCCTACTCAATCAGATTGCATAACTCTTCCCATCGAAGGTTACTGGGAACGTTGACATTGAACAATCTTTGGTATACTTCCTCCATCTCTGTATACTTGGAAAAAGTTGGCTTGATCATGAAAATGTATTGGATCCCATGTTGTATGTTGATGTCTGACTTGAAAGTTTCTAAGAACGCCTTGCCTGTGATACTGCCCTGTATTCCTGAGAATTTTGACATATCTTTAGCTACGGTGGCTAGTTTCTTTTTATAATCAGAAAGTGTCATTAACTTGTCATTTATGACCCTTAAGCCAAGGAGGCCTTTCTTCTACAGAGCTTGAATTTTGCTGAAAAATATTTTCACTCCTATGCCCATAGTCTAGACTTTTTCCTCCAGTTGTAGCATCAATCCTCTTTTATTCAGGACCCTCTTGGCCTCAAGGACGGTTTTTTTCCTATCTTCAATTTTCAAATCCTCTAACTCTTCGTTGGTTTTGAATTCAGGAATTTAATGATCTTAGTGGCTTTTGTGGGCATCTCTCCCAATTCTCCTCGTATCTTCTCAATCACCTCCTTTCTTCTTTGTACTAGTTCCTTCTACTCGAAAATGATTTGTACCATAGGCCATATTTCATTTATGGATTTAGAGATATCCATGCAGACACTTTCCTTGACCTTAGCAAGTGTTTTTCCTGCCACTGTTTGTTTTTGAAGCTATTGCAATTCTTTTTTGAGCTTTTATGATGTTTGTTTCTCCTTGGAGTAACTAGTTTGGTAAGAGGACTTGAGTTCTTGAAGGTTCTCAACCTCCTTTTTAAGTCTGCTAATCTTTGTCTCTTGCAAATTCATCTCTTCCATGGATTTTCCCAGATCTATTTTCTTCTCTAGAGCTGTCAGTGGAGTTGCTGAGGGAATTCTCATTGTGGATGTTGTGCTTACTCCTGTGAGTGGAACTGCGCTCAATGGAATGACTTCCATAGGCTTTGATTGTTCCTTCTCTTTCAATAACCTTTCCAGTTCTACTTCCATCTCTTTCAACTATGCATTCTGCTCCATAATCATTCTGAGCATCTCATCCTTTTCCCCTTATGTCTCAGCTATCTCCTTTGCCTTTGCATCTTCTGTTGGTGGTAGTTTCAACTATTTCCTCAGATATGCTATATCGACATTTTTCTTTTTAAGCATCTCCTCAACTGCTTTCACATTTGAGGGGTCATACCCAATCTTGAGGACCAATTCTTCCAACGTCCTAATTCTATTATCCTTTGTAAAGGATGATATCTTTTCTAATTTCATATACGTCTGGACATTCCTCGGAGATACCTGTAATTTAGTAGTTGTAGTAGAAGCATTTGCCAATGTGGAGAAAATCATTTCCCCAGTTTTCTTGTGCATATCCATTTGATTAGCAAGATGCACATCCCTAGTATGAAACTCGAATGTTGCTCTTTTGTAATCAATGATTTCTTTCGGGTCTGGCACCTGTGCATGCAGAAACGCCATATGCATTCTACCCTTCTCTGTATTGAATGTGGACAACAGTTTGTGTTGTGTTGTTGATGTCTATTTCCAAAATTGAGCATATGTATTGTTGGTTAGCGTCTTATTTTTCTTTTTGATCAGGTCATACTTCTCAAAAATACTCAACTTTGGTCCTACTTTACTCGGCTGGTCGACTGGTGGATAATTTATGGGCTTCTTAGGCACAACAGTAGACATGATTTTCTTATTGCTTGTGCTCAGAAGTGATTGATCATTTTTCATAGTTGCAGTGGATTGGATATCCTTTTCACCAGTCGTGTCAGGTGTAAGACTAGTTTTTGGTCTTTTGGTGTGTAATTGGAAATCTTTAGCTGAGACTTCAGTGATGGAAGGTGAAGTATCCTTCTTGGGTCTTTTCTCCTTGGGAACCCGTGGTGTAGTAGTCTGTGAGATGATGACTGAGGGGTCCTTCTGTTCTATATCAACCAGAGTGTTCAACTCCCATTCTGTTTGATTCGCAAACTTCTCTATCTTAGGCTTGGGTGTATGAACATATGGGACATTTTTTTTTTAATCCTCATCTCATAAATTATCCCACACGGATCATAGTGCCATATGAAACTAACAAAAAACTTCATTTCTTTCAATAGTCTATCTGCTTCCTCCCCGACACCTCGGTTATTGCAGATGAAAGACCCTATTTTCCCTTTAATTCTAAGTTGTTGTTTCTTTTTCAGAGACACAAAATGTATGTCATCTGAGTTAATCATTTTCCTTATGTATTCCAGGGCAAATATCCTCATAGGTAAATACTTGGGAAATTTGTATGGAGCCAACTCGCATCCATATACCTTGATCTCGGTGTGGTTTTGGTAAAGATACCAGTCTCCAGTTTTTGCAAGGTCTAAGAGATGTAAAATCCTCTGAGTTTCCTCATTTATTCTCGGTTCAGGTCTTCCAATGAGCATGCTCACCACTGTATGGTAGAACTGCTCGATAAACTATTTGAAGTTGAATTCTGTAGAATTTTGTCTGAGTAGTGAAGTCCAAGATGTTACCACCTGCGGCCTCCCATCCTTGTGCATCTTCTGCATTGAAAAGGAGAACCTGTCCACTTGAAAGAAAGTGAACATGTAGGCCAGTATTAAAGAATACTGAAACATGCCTTTTGAGGTAAAATTTAAAAACTGCTCGTGAATACTATTCACCAGGAAAGTGTTGTAGTCAAACTACGTGGTGGGTGTTAAGAACCAAAGACTATATACAAAATCACCACAATAGATATACAAGAACAATATGCAAAATCTCCTTTATTACCATCAAACCCTTGAGGTAGGGAAACACCGTACAATGGATTCTATTATGGAAGGGATTCTCTCCTATTCACTTGCCTCTTCGAGGGGGCATCCTCCTATTGAGCTACCGCTCCAAATACAATACTTCTCTTCATTTCTCATTACATTGTTTGAACCCCTTTATATAGTGCTACCATCACCTAAGAACATTCTAGAGGAGGAATCTTCTAGAAGTAGAACCTTCTAAGAAGTCTTCTTACATTTATTATATCTAATTACCCATGTATTATATCTAACCA
>SNQJ01S0005586.1:0-15588 GCA_010110895.2 Picea sitchensis
AAAAAAAATCAATACTAAATTATCCTGAATAATAAATATTATTTATGAATTTATTTTGAACTTACATCAATAGAAAGAACCAAGAACCAAATATTATCTACGTCACTACAATTCGTCATATATATCTTATCCTGATATCTCATGTCATCTGATTTCTACACCAGAATCAACAATCCATTCCAACCTTAAAAATTAAAAGATAAAATAACAATAAAGAAAGCATAACCTTTATTAGAGTTTTGAAACTTCTGTATTTGTTTTCTGTGTTTATAAATAGTAGGTTAAAGATTTTATCAAATGAAAATTTTATAGGGGGATATTTGTTCTAAATTCTGGAAGAAATTGTTGGATTTGTAGATTTAAGTGATTATAAAATGAGTTCCTTGGAAGTTTTTCAGCATGCTGAATCCATTTCTATATTCACAAATAGATTTTGAACAACAAAAAATAATGATTCATATAAATTTGTATCACAAGAATCCAACTAAAAAAACCATTTCATAAAACAGCTAACCAACACTGTTTATAAACATATTTACCACCTTCTGGTAATATCTTTCATCACAGTGACCTTTCTTTCCGCAATAACCACAATGTTTGAATTTCTTTGTAGCTGCTTTACCTTTCCTTCATTATGTTTATGCTAAAATGAATCTAAGGTTTCTGATGAGACTGGTTTTATGTTTTGATTATAAAAGCTCGTGTATCTCAGCATATTCTCGGTGTGTTATATTTCTAAATCTTTTACGCAGTTGTTTTTGGGTGTTAATTTCTTTCCACAAGTGCTTGAACATTATGATAACATTTCTACCAACTCGAATGGATGCATTTCTTTTGCAATACATAAATTCTGACTTTGATGCTTCCGGGTGCGTCATTGAAACGACGGTTTAACGGTTGACCTAGATCCCCACATAAAGTTGTGAATAGTGTGATTCCATTCTGCAGAGGTAAGCGTGTCGTCGTATGAGTTGGTAGAAACCCATGGAAAAGCAAAAAAATAATAAATTGTGAACAGTCTGATTCAATTATTATGAACAGGAAAGCGTGTCGATGTAGAAGTTGGTAGAAACCCATGGAAAAGCAGAAAAAAAAGAATAAGAAGAATTATTATCGAAGTCTGACGAACGTAAAACAAAGATCTGTACCAGGTCGATTACATTAGGGTTGAATATTATTGTAACTGGCCGTGATTTTGTTTGCAAGTTGGAGACGGTGGCCAGGGTGGCAAAGCTGTCAATCACAAGAGACGAGTGCCCGAAGGCATGCGATTGTTAAGAGTAATCGCAATCACAATCGCAATCAGAATCAAAAGCCCATCTACCCAGGCACGAGACATACATGTAGTAACACAGAGCCAAAGAAGAAAAGCAGTTTAAAGGAAAAACAGGGCCGAGAATTGCAGGGAAGCACATGCGGAATCACGGGACTCTGTTATCTATTCATTCCCATTTATAAAATATTCATTCCCGTTGCTAATATATTCATTCCCGTTCAGAATTGTTTAATGTGCGAATATTTGTCGTTAAGTGACAGGAATGATCGAATCTCTCCGGCGTAGTAAACGGAGATTGGAGGGTTTGGTGTGTTGTCGATTACGTAAATCACGTTAATCTCTCTCGCAGTTTGAAATCGAATTGGATTTTTTCGTAATATAATAAGTGGAGTTCGAGAAAAATCCATAACTGCGATCCGGAAAACCCTAAACGGAAACCTACAATAAAATGGAATTGGTTAATCCCTTTTTATACTCAGCAAATGATCCGGGCGTCGTTTATGAAGCAGAAAGGGTCGTTTACCTAATACCACTAAAATATTTAGCTGCAGACTTGTTTAATGCGTCTAAAGAGACAAACAGACAGGAATCATTCCACTCTTCAATAATTTAGGGTTTTGGGTTGTCATCTTATATCTGGGCATTTATTCAGCCCGTCCAAAGTAACATTCCGTGTATTCTACAATTATTTGAAAGTATTCCATATTAAATAATATACAGCTTTTGGGGTGTCGTAACATATTTGGCCTTCTCGTCGACGCACCACCTTGACAAGTAACGTACTGCCAAAATTAACATTTGGTGTATTCTGCATTATTTAAAATGTATAGTTGTCAGCGCTTACCTGTATATGGGATTTTGTTAAGCACTTAATAACGCCCACTTGATTCCAAGTGTTTCGCCATCATCCATAGGTATCAGGAAGAGCATATTAACGTGGAAAATAATTTCAATCATGTTTTTTTTTTGTTGTTGATGATGTATTAAGAATCATATGAATTTTATATGTAAATTGTGTAGATTGATTCGAATATGTACATTCACATTATACAACAATTTTTAATATAAGCAATTTGGTATAAATTATTTTATTTTATAATTATCTATATAAAATTATTGATGATGATGATTAATGTTCAAGAGACTGAAATTGACTGAAATTGGTTTATAGCACTTTAAGAAACTTAAGAAAGGTAAGAAATTATTTATATTTCTTTAAAAAAAAAATTTGTGTTAAAAAGACATAGACATAAGTGTTCAAAGATCACCATAGTTTTGTTGAATCATGAGGTTAGGAAGATATTTTGAAATTATGATATAATTTGGGTATACACAGGGCACTCTAGGAGAGAGTGCTTTTAATCTTCAACCCTCTTAGTGTCACAAAAATGAAAGATTCTTGCATCCCATAGTGTTTTGGGAATTGTCCAACGTAGAGTTTTGCTATGTAGCTCATGGGGGTTGGTTCTTTGCGTTAGTCGGGAGTGAGAGATACATAAGAGTGAGAGAGTGAGAGATACTTTTGATCTTTGCAATTACACTTGACCACATCCTTGTAGTATCTTAACTTCCTTTTATCTTCTAATTCTTTACTACACCATAGATTATCTTTAAATTTAGATATAATAATATTTTTAATATTATCGATATTCTGTAGATTGACATCTTCCTTTAATCCCCAATGATACTTGGCATCGTGATGCCACTCTTGCTTGAGCTGCTAGTGGATTTGGATAGAGTTTGAAGCAATTTTGGGGAGGCTCTTGTCGTCCATGTTATTTATCGTGTTCTCGTACATTAAGTACCTAATCATGGCTATGCACTCTATGTGGGAAATGCTCGCTTCTAGGAGGAGGATAAGATAGGGTGTATTGCATTTAATTTTGAGATTATAAGTCATAAAATTATTTTGTATCCACTGTATCTTTCTCTATAATTCTCTAGAAATGTTGCGTCCCCAAACTTCACATCCGTATAAGATAACATGAGTGACAAGAGTGTCAAAGATAAGTTTTTTCTTATCCCATAACCAAAGATTTTCTAAATTACACTTGTCTTCAAGTCCATAACAAGCTCTCCACCCTCCATTTATCCTTTTCTGTACACTATAGTTCCAATTGAGCTTGTGATGAATATTGATTCCAAGATATATGTATGAAGACACTCCCTCCAAGATATTGTTGTCATATATGAAAGTTTCATAAGCGATCTTTTTGGATTTGATTATCATAACGTTCTTTTTTTCACTGTTCACAGTCATACCCATACTAGAACATAAGTCCTTGAATATTCTTAGATTCTTACCAAGGTCATAGGGATTCCTTTCCATAAGAAAAATATCATCATCATAAAGAAGACGGACGATGAATATTCAAGCGAGAATCAGTTCAATACAACCAACATCTTCTAGCCAATATCCTAACTTATCAATGCATATGACAAAGAGGGTAGGGGACAGGGGACAACCTCACTTGCCTCCTATATTACATTAATTTCTTCCGGGACTAGCCCTTAGTGACCCTAAACTTGGAAATAAAATTCTCATATAGCCTTACTACAACATCTCTCAACTCGGAAGGAACGTTTATCACTTCTAACCTATTCCAAAGGTTAGTCTTGGGTACTTTGTCAATTTTTTTTCTAAAATCAATGAAACAACAAAGGAGAATAGTTTTATTATTGCAACACTCGTCCATAATGATACTAAGTGCAACCAAATGGTCCATAGTTGAATGATATCCTCTAAAGTTGGCTTGGAATTTAGATGTTTTTCCATGGCTTTCAATCCATATGTTGATCTTCTTTTCCAGAATATTTTTGCATAACGTGGCTAATATGGGGCTAATAGTAATGGTCCTATAATTAGAGTGATTATTTTTATCACCATTATTAAATATAAGATCAATGACGCTCTTTGTCCAGGATTTAGGGAATCCTTGCTTGAATGCTAAATTGAAGAGCTTGTATATGTGAGGGATGAGGATAAGCCCTCCGATTTTTAAGATTTCATCTTGGTAGCCTTCGATGCCCTTAGCATTCCCTTTTATGAGTCGTTTAAGACCAAACTTTATGTATTCTATAGAAAACACTTCATCCTTTGTATAAATGTTTGGAATGTTGTCCATAACAATGGGGATTCATAAAGATTTTTGAGGTAGGAGTTCCACTGAAATCATATTATTTTCTTTAGAGCTTTGATAGTTCTATAAGCTTTTCTATATATATATATATTTAAATTTTCAATTAGGATTTTGTATCTATTTATCTTATTAAATTTTAAGGATTTATTAGAAGAATCTCTAATAATTTTGTTAGCAATTTTACATTCATTGTTATACCATTAACACATATTAATATATAAACAATAAAAAAATTAATAGTATAAAAAAACACATTAACAAATAATTATATATGAGTAGTACTATTAATATTATATTAATAGTTGAGGATATTAATATTAAGGTAAGAGAAAATTGTATTCTTACATTTTATTATTTTTTTTATATAGTTAATTTTAAATAAATAATATTAATTTCATAATTATTATTTATATAAAATTATTTAAAGTATACAATTAATAAAACATAAAAATATTAAAATAAATGTTATTTTTAATAAAAAATATTAATATTAAAATTAATGTTATTTTTTATAATATAAATAATATTGTCAATGTTTAAGTTGTTTACTGCAGAGGAGTTCCGCAATACTAAAACCAATATTTTTTGCTGTTTTGTTGACTTTAGAAAAACTTTTGAAATGGTTTCTAGAAAAAACCTTTGGAATAGGCTGGAAGAGATAAAAGTGCCTCTCAAGTTAAGGGTTGTTGCAATAGAATGTATGAGAACGTTATTGCTAAGTTTAAAAACACTGAGGGCTGGTCAAAAGAGATTAACTGCAATATCATATTTAAACAAGGTTGTCCCTTGTCCCCTACCCTTTTTGGCATATACATTGACAAGTTAGAAGACTGCTTGGAAAAAAAGGTTGTGTCGACCCTACTCTCACTGGTATAGTCATCAATCTTCTTCTTTATGCCAATGATATCATCCTTATGGCAAGGAGTCCCCATTATCTTGAAAACAAAATAAGAATCCTCAAGGATTTTTGCTCCAATATGGGTACGATTGTTAATACTGATAAGACTAAGATCATGATTATTAAATCCAATAAGATCCCTTATGATACCTTCGTATATGAAAACAACAACTTGGAGGAAGTGACTTCATACAAATATCTTGGAATTGATATTCACCACAAGGTCAATTCAAATTATAGCATTGAGAAAAGGGTTATTGGGGGTTGGAAAGCTTATTATGGAATTGAAAACAATTGTAAATAAGTTGATCTTTGGAGTTAAGAAGAAAATCCTCTTTGAGACTCTTTTTACACCTGTCATTCTTTATGGATGTGAAGTCTGGGGCTGTAGTATCTCTCGTGAATCCTGGAGAAAGAGAAAATAAAAAAGAATTTTATAACCTATAATATCAAAATGAAAGGAAATACGCCCTATCCCATCCTCCTATTAGAAACACGCATCTCCCCCATTGAGAGCATGGCTATGACTAGATACCTAATGTATAAGAACAAGTTAAACAACATGGAAGACAAGATGCTTCCTAAAATTGGTTCAAAATCGAGTCATAACCACCATCGACTCAAGCGAGGATGGCATAAAGATGTTTGGTCTTGGATAAACTATTGGGGAATCATGGAAGACACCATTTTGCAGAATTAAGATACTATTAAAAGAAAAGTCAAATCAAAATTTAAGGAGAAAATGTGGCGTGATAAAGAGTTAGAGGAAAAAAAAAATTAAGGTATTATAAGGATGTAATCAACCCTAATCTAGAAGATAAAAATTATCTATCTGTTTTTCCAAGTGTAAAGAAAAAAAGAAACATTGCTAAAATAAGAACAAATTCTCACGAGCTCCATAGTGAAACTTGGCGTTGGTCAATTCCTAAAATGCCCATGGGATGAAAGAGTGTGTCACCTTTGCAACACTAAGAAGGTTGAAGATGAAAAACATTTTCTCTTAGATTGTCCAGCCTATACCCATATTAGATCTCATTTTCAAAATATTTTTCACACTACCAACCTTCCTAACCTATTAACTCAACAAAAGTATGGTGATCTTGGAAAACTTCTCTTAATGTTTTTCGAGCACAGAAACAAGATTCTTTAAACAAAATTCTAAAGAATCGCAAGTAATTACTTACCCTCTTAAGGTCCCATAGACCAATTCAGACTTAGTGAATGTTAATCATCATCATTATCATCATCATATCTTTCATATTCATTAATATATAAAAATAAAAAATATCAAAATTAAATTTTACTAAAAAAATATCATTTTACTTATAAATCTTACACTTATAAAAAAAAATTGCAAAATATTAGTAAATCAACAATTATTGATACTATAATTTTTTATTTTTATAATATTTTATAGGTTTTTGACATTACTAGTTTAGTTTAATAGGTTAGGTACATTAGTTTATTAGGAATGTCATAGATGTATGGAAATATTCTTTATATATATAATTTTATTTGGTTATTTTATTATATTTATAACACTAAATTTAATTATAATATTTTAACAATATTTTAACCTGAATGATATTGAATATCAAAAATGTGTGTTATCTCTTTAAAAATTAATAATTAAAAAAAATAAAATTTATTGATAAGTATTTTATGTTAACAATAAGCATGGGCAAACAACCATAAATTAAATTAAGAATAAAAATCCCTATCACTTAATACTTATCCTCTCATTCAAAGTTTCATTAAAAAAATATTTTATTTATTATATTAAAATAAATATAGTATGTATAATTATATAATTAAGTAGGTGAAAACAAAATGATTTGTAAAGTAAATAATGCTTATCCTCTCACTCAAAGTTTTATTAAAAAATCATTTTAAATTTATTATGTATAATTATATAATTAAGTAGGTGAAAATATAATGTTTTGTAAAGTAAATAAAAATAAAGAGAAAATGTCATTATAAAAGATATAATTTTAAATGAAGAAATTAGATGTATAAAAGAAAAATAAAACTTTCATATTAGTTATTATAAATCACTAAATTGAATAATCAATTCATATAAATTGAAATTAAATAATCAATTCATATAAATTGAAATTAAATAATCAAGAGTTTATATGGTAATATGACTATGGGATAAGAAAAAACTCTTTTTTGAGATTCTTGTCACTTCTATTATCTTGTATGAATGTGAAGTTTGAGGATGTAATATTTCTTGAGAATCATGGAGAAAGATAGAGAAGATCCAAAATAATTTTATAACTTGTAATCTTCAAATAAAGGGCAATACACCCTATCTTATCCTCCTCATCGAAGCGAGTCTTTCCCCCATTGAGAGAAAAACTATGATTAGGTACTTAATGTACAAAAACAAGATACACAACATGGATAAAAATAGGCTCCCCAAAATTGCTTCAGAATCTAGTCGAAATCACCAACTACTCACGTGGGGATGGCATAATGATGCCAAGTATTGGCTAAATCATTCGGGAATAAAAGAATAAGTTATTTTTCAGAATATCGATGATATAAAAAATATTGTACAAGATAAATTTAAGGAGAATCTATGATGCAACAAAGAATTAGAGGATACAAGAAAATTAAGATATTATAAGGAGGTGGTTAACTCTAACCTTGAAGATCAAAAGTATCTCTCTATTTTGACTAGCGTAAAGAAGATAGTCAATATTGCTAAAATAAGAAATAATTCTCGTTAGTTGCATAGTGAAACTGGGCATTGGACAATCCCCAAAGCACCATGGAAAGAAAGAAGCTGCCACCTTTGTGACACCAAGAGGGTTGAAGAGGAAAAACACTTTGTCCTAGAATGCCCTACATATACCCAAATTAGATCCAATTTCCAAATATTTGTCACAATACTGACCTTCCTAACCTTCTAAGTCACCAAAACTTTAGTGATCTTGGAACGCTTCTCTTAATGCTTTTCAAGCATTGAAATAACATTTTAAAGAGTAATCACTTGCTTTTCTTAAGGTCCAATAGACCAATTTTGGTCTCAGTGAACGTTAACCATTATCATCATGAATATAAATATTTTAGGCAAATTCTAATTCAACAATTACAAAGCTTACAAAATAAATGATATTCTAATTCATTAATTTAGATTTACTTTATTCAAAATGGTTGTTTCTAAAGTGCAAAGATCGATTTTTCCAAAGTGTTAAATTTGATCTAAAAGTGTGAAAATGAAAAATAAGATTACAAAACTCCAAAATTAGTTAAAAAAAATTGAAATGTTAGATTTAAAAAAATTTCAATTTTTTTTAATCGAAACCATGAATATTGAAAAAATATGTAGCAAAGCTAAATTGCAAGAGTAAAAATACTACAGTCTTGAGATTTTAGACAAAATGAATGAAGATAAATCCATCATGAAGATCAATCCTTCTCCCATTAAAAGGATGAAAGGTAGCGGTTTAGCAATTTTTTCTACAATAACTTGATTTTACTATTTCATGATTATAAGAATAAACAATGACAAATTGATTACATAGAAAATGAAAACAAAAAGACATATTATCACTTTTAGAGAGCTCCCCCCATTAAACATTGTAGAGTCTAGATTTAGCTAATAACCCAAGATAATATTTGATTCCACATCTTTATCTTTTCTCTCTCAACCCTATTTCCTTCCCTTTGTTAGTGGGGGAGAGGGATGCAAGTCTTTCTTCAGGATTTCTAAAAAAAAGGGGAATGCATAGTGGAATGGTCATGCTTCCCATCCATCTTTGTATCTTCCTCTTCATCAATTGATTCATCATCTTCCTCCTTTTATTCCTCTAACTCCTCTTCTAGTTCCTTTTCTAAGAGAGTTACCATTCTTGCCAAAGATGGGACCCCTACTATGTTTTTTGGTATTGTATTCTCTAATTCAACTTGGAACTTAGAAGATGATCCACCTTTAGGATCTAAATGAGTCTTCGATGGATTTGTCTCAACCTTTCCCTCTTTTTCTTCCTCCATATCTTCAAGAACTTTAAATCTATTGTTGGAGGGGATGGATGGGCTAGAATGGGGTATTTTTATGGTCTATGGCCCTTGGATTGTTGTATCTTATGTCTTTTTTATACTTGTTTGAAAGGTTCCCGCTCGTTTTTATTTGAAGGAATTAGACACTACTTTGGAAGGGGTTGAATTTCTTGGATTGTTGGGAAACCCTTTGCAAAATGGCCATACTTGTGCTAGGAATTTTTTAAGGGGGTTTTCTCATATTCGAGTGGTTAAATATGAATCCAACCCTCCATTTTGTTTTTTAACACCTTTGGAATGTCCTTCTCCGAATCCATTTCCATGCAAATTCCAACATACAAATAAATATTTCCTTTTGGCTAAGCTCAATCAATATAATGTCCTGACTTATCTCCAATATCTTTGAGAGTGGATTCATCCCCAAAAACGATGGGGAAGTGTGATAGCTTGACCCATACACTGGAAACCAATATTTCCATATTTAGATCAAAATCAAAGGTCCAATGAAAAAACATTCTCTTGGATCCCATGAAAAAGGAATGTAATATAAATATCATATATATGTCCTCCTTGTTAGTAACTAAAAAAATGAAACCTATGCCACAATAAAAACTATATATTTTACCTTTAATGAACATTCCAATTCTTTGTAATCCATGCATTGAAGGACTAAGCCAAAGTAATCCATGCATGGAAACAAAATAACCAACTTGGGGATGGCTTATGTCTTTTTGGCAAACCTATTCTTCAACGGACACTTCTCACTAGCTAGTTTCGAGGATCTAATAAGAGAAGTGAAAGCCTCCTCCTTAAGATTTAGAGGTGAATCCATGTTGAGAGCGTCAATGGAGTTGACCTCAACTTATTCAATGCATATGAGGAAGACCCAAGCGAGTATTCTAGCTCAACCAAGGTGGCTATGAGTGCAACAATGACAATTTCAAGCTTGGCGGTGGTGATTGCACGCCGCGGCTAGCGTAAACCCGAGCTATTACGAGACACAAAGATCCAAATCCTCATGTCGGCTTACAAAACAAATGCATTATGCGCATATGTTAGAAAAATATGCAAGTGTTAAGTCCCATAGTAGTACTTGTTTTATTGGTATTTTTTTCATAAATGTATGTTTTAATAACACAGCATAAAGTAACATATGAATAAGACCCATAATTTTTGGAATCCAAAACATTCATTCTATGGAAATCAATCAATCGATAGTTTTGAAATTCTCATCATTTATTTTGATTTATAGTAAATCATTAAAGTATTTATAATATCTCAAACACTTAATTATAAAAATAAATTTTTTAGCCATAAGAATTATTATATATTTTCTTCATAGTCACAATTTTTTTTTAAATAATGCTTGAAATTTTAAATAACATTTATTTACCATTTTTCAATGTTTTTATATTTTATTATAAATATTTACGCGGAAAGGTGTACATCTATTGATCGTGGGCACATTTAATAGGTTTTTAGTGCTTAATCAGTTTTGTATGGACAAGATTAAATATTGATGGAATATTCTTAGTAGTCCCAAAAAATCAATGGTTGTGATTTCAACCACTAACTTCCTCACTATTATAAAGACATCAGTTTACATGTTTATTTTTTTACTTTTACTTAATCATATTTAAAATTTACTATGGTGGCTAGCTGATTGACACATATGAGTGATTAGGGTTTCATTTTCTATGCCAACCTAAACCTTTGGCCTTCACGAGCGAGGTTCTGGACACACTGCCTCCTTCCAACCAACTCCTCCGGACTCCTTCCATCCACCTCTGGACATTTTCGTTTTGCAAGCCATCTTTTTACAAACCATCCTTTCGACATTCACCAAACACCAATTTGTAACTGTGCTAGTGTATGTCTTTTAACAACATTAAGATTGACTACAATTAATATAATAATGTTTTTCATTAACATCATCATAATTATAAAATTTTCTAATAATTTAGATTTTTCATTACCATATACAATATTTTCCTTAAAATTCTCTATTATAAAAACTATGTTTCTACAATCACAAACAACATTAATTTTTCTTCACTAAAGATTGAAGTACAAATATGATTTTTTGGTACCATGAAATCCCTGTCTATATACACATTTTTTTTTTCAAAATTTTACTAAAGGTATGAAGTAAGTACATATATAATTTTTCGGTACCATGAAATCCTTTTTATATAATACTCATATTTTTTTTTCCAAATTTTACTAAAGATCTCAAGTACATATATGATTTTTTTTTGGGTAATTCCCTGTTGTGTAAGAGTAAAGTGAATTTTTTTTTTTTCAATTTTAAATAAAAGAGTGAAAAAATTATTTTTTCAATTTTGAATAATAAATATGAGAAAAAAACATTTACATCTTTATGTGAATAGTAAATATGAGAAAAAAACATTTACATCTTTATGTGAATAGTAAATATGAGAAAAAAACATTTACATCTTTATGTGAAGCTAACATCCATAACGTAATGTTAATTCTTGTTTTTGAGAAAAATTTTAGGAACTTTCTTTTTTACCTACTTGCATGAAATAAACCATGGGCATTCAATTTATGGACATGGTCTTAGCTTTAATGCATTTATGTGAAATTTATGTACTAGCATACCATTTATATTAAATATAATTAATGATTTGTTTATAATCAATGTTGCACTTTAATGCATTTATGTGAAATTTATGTACTAGCATACCATTTATATTAAATATAATTAATGATTTGTTTATAATCAATGTTGTATTTGAAAAATAAAAAAATGTGATAAAAAAATGCAATAATGATTAATGTTTCTAGGTTTATATTTATGTGAAATTTATGTATTAACACACCATTCATATTGAATATAATCAATGATGTGCTTATAAGTAATGTTGCATTTGCAAAATAAAAAATGCATTAATGATTAATGTTTTTAATTGTAAAGATAATAATTGTATATATTGAATAATTATTTCATTTTTTTTTTCTTATTTATAAATAGTATGTTGGATTTATTGTATATGTAATAATACTTAAATAAAACATCATATAAATATGAATAATTTTTTCATAATCTATATAAATGGATGATTACTTAATTGTAATTATTTGGATGAGTTTTATTCATGAGTTTGGTAGTAGTGTTATAGATTATGTGATATCATATATCCCTATATACAACCAAATAATAATTATTGACATCTTAAATATCATGACTTTGACTCTGATCATAGACCTTTAACCCTAACTCTAAACTTTGTCAAGCACAAAAGCCCCATAGAAGAGAATTTTGATAACCAAAACAACTTTCTCTTCAACAAAAATAACGTTAATCTTTTTCTAAATGATTTAAATAATGAATTAAATATCTTCTCAAATAAGGACAATATTGAAGACCTCTATCATAATTTTAAGAAAATTCTCTCTACTTCCATTAATGAGTTTTATATCAAGGTGTTGTGTAAAAGGAAATATAGAATGACCAACCCTTGGTATGATAAAGAGTGTAAGATTGCTAGAAAATCCATTAGGTATGCTTCCAATGAGTCCATAAATCTGAAAAGATAAATAGGTACAAAGAACTAATTAAAAGGAAAAAAAGCACTATATAAATAGAAAGCAAGATAATCTTTTGTACTTCTCTAAAAGATAGATCTTAAGAATTTATAGAGGGTAAATTTTGACTCATAAAACTAAAGAAAAAGACATGATGACGTACTAGAATTCCCACCTTAAAAATGTATACAAATCCCATAATTTTAGGAAGAACATTCAAACTGTAACGACCCCAATTGTTACGACTACAAGTGAAGCAAAAAGTGCAATTGTTTTTTTTTTGTTTTTAGGCAAGAAGGCAACGAAGATAATAGTTGAACCCCACAACCTTACGACGAACACATGCACGCAAATCAGGAAACAGACAACAACGACTCAACGCACTAGCACAATGATCAACTAGGCGAAACATGCATAAATAAAAAAGATAGAAACGACTACCCGTAGAACACACAACACGACAATGCTTACAATCTAAGGACAACATCCACAATACCGACACAACGACCTCGACGACCAGTAACTAGAACCTCTATGGTGTGCAAACCCCACGCATGAAGGCATTACATACCAAGCACCAACAACAAACTACAATGAGAAAATGCCCACAATGGGTAGCACAGACTCCAGCCAAGTTATCGTTTGCCTCTATTCATTAAGGCGCACAATGATCCCCTCATCAGGAATCATGTCGTCACATGGCGATAGGCGTAACAATAACCCAGGAGAAACATGACATATCTATACCAAACCCAAGAAGATTAAACGCGCTAGAAGATCAAAATAACTATCAACCACAAGACGAAAAACAAACCGAAGAACCCAAATGACAAGTCAACAAGACGCAATGGAAACTGACGACTATAACAATGATACCACACGCTAAACTCCTGGTGCACAAGGTCTAAAGAAAAAAAATACATCAATTAAAAGATGTGAAACACCATCTTATGAATATTCCCAAGAATCCATTCTACAATAACATGAAGCAATAAAATACTCTCTCTCGCTTCTCAAGTCAATTATTAATTAAATAAGATCTTATTAACAAGGTCTCACTGCAATTGTCATTCCCTAACATATGACTCCTGGTAAGCCTAAGTTAAATCCTCCAACCCTATCATTCTTATCGCTATCGATAATATTCGTTGTCCAATCAATGTATGTATGAAGGGTATAAAATCGCTAACTAAGATTTACGTCTAACAAAGATATCTATCGATATATGATAACGATATGGTTGTATAACAATTTAATAAAATAAATGCTAAATCATTATCAAAATCAATTATAATTTATAATCTATGGAACAAGTATAATATATGTAACGAGTAAAATAACTTTGCTATATAATGAAGACCTTTTAAACTAAAAACAAATTTAATACAATTTCTAACTATGGAACTGAAGATAGTAATATAATACAGTCGTTGTCTTTTAAGGTGTGTGTTAGATAACCAAAACATATCCACTAAATCATAAATATATTCGTTGGCAACTATATTGAGGATAAAAAATGTAAAGACGAAGTCAATATGTGTAAGTTGTCAACTGTAAAGCTGTCAGAAATATAAGAACGCAACCCAAGATGTCATAGTCCAAACATTAATTCACTGTCTTATGAATAATAACAACACAAATATAGAAACACTGTCATACTAATAAATCGATTACAATTATAACGATTGTGAAATCACTGCCACATGGAAGTAAGGAAAACATTGTCCTATTTAAAGCCATTATAATTATAACCATTAAAATTGTTGAGAATAACATTTACTGTCAACATAATAAACTGTCATAAAACACAGTTACTATTACATGTAATCATTGTTTCTAAAATTACAAATCTCTGGCACCCTTCATACCTCCAACATTGTCACTAAAACTAAGGAAGGCAATGGTGATATCGCTAGGCGAGTTATCACAAGGCTGAGTGTGAAATCACTGCAGAGTATAATAAGGCTATGTGAAATCGGTGCCGAGTATAATAATAATAATGATAGCTGATCTAAAAATGAAGAAGACTTGAAAAACTTGAATAATTATTGCAAGTGAAATGTTATGTGTTTAAAGCAAATGGATCAGTTTGCAACACATAAATTAAAGGATTACTTATGCAAATTACACATAGACAACAACATTAACATTGAACATAAACACATATGCAATTGATAAAGGAGTTCACCCCTCTTATGGGCTACATCTCCTGGTCCAGCTTCCAATGGATCATTATTATTAATTGCTCAAAAAGTTCTCAAAAACATGTCTTACAATGCTCAAACTGACAAACCGACTGCTCCAATGGCTTCCCAGCGTCCCAAAACCCCTGTCTGGGCTCTTTCGTCACCTCAATCGGTCGAAAAATGAGAAAGATAGGCCTCCTGGAAGTCCTTCCTTCAAGCTTGTTGTCTCTGGTTCTACAATTTGCACCCTCCTTGAATGAACCTGGCTCACACGCTCTTTTAAGTGCAAAAACCCAGCACCGGGTGCAACCGTAGAACAGTTAAGGGCACGCCAACCCCTAACCGCCTCGGCACCTGGGCGTATGGCGCATATGACCGTGGTTCTGGAAAATAGGTGGTTAGTTGGTTACACAACCGTGTAACCCCCTCCGCGCCCCCAACTCATGGGCATATGCAAATAGTAAAAACCACGGGCCACGTTCCAAACCCCGCGCATATACAATGGAGTGGCATATACAATGGTATATATGT